>JAASFI010000839.1:0-16058 GCA_023333705.1 Globisporangium viniferum | reverse complement strand
CGGCCACTTGGAAATTGTCAAGCTCTTGCACACGAACATCCCAGGGTTCTTCGAGTCCCGTGCGATGGGTGGAGCTGCCGAGAATGGCCATCTCAAGATTGCCAAGTTTCTCCACGAGAACCGTGTCGAAGGCTGCACGACCGTGGCTATGAACAGCGCCGCAGCGGCGGGCTCGCTGGGGATGCTCGAGATTCTCCATAGCACGCGAACCGAGGGCTGCACCACCACCGCAATGGACTGGGCGGCTGCCAATGGACACTTGGACGTGGTGCAGTTCCTGCACGAAAACAAAACGGAAGGGTGTTCCGTCAAGGCAGCGGACGAAGCGTTGATCGGCGGCCACAAGGAAGTCGCCAAGTTCCTACTGCTGAACCGAGAGGAAGGATGCTCCGATGACCTTTTAAACCGACTCGTGCGCAAGATCGCCTGTTGCAGCAAGGATTACCCCCTTGCGCTCAATTCCGCGCTTATGTCTATGATCACGTTGTGCCTGTGGGTGATCCAGGGCTGCCTCTTTGAGGCTCAGGAGATCGCACTGCACCAAAACCTCAGCGACGTGGTTGATATTCTTAATCGCTACACCCGGAATGACCTCCAGTCGTGCTCGCTTCGGCTTCATTCGACGTACGGCCCTCGACGTTGTCAAACGAAGAAACCCAGAAGGACTAGGCAACGAGGTTCCAGCGCGCCACCACTTCCACCACCACCTACTACTACTGGATGACCACTGAACCGTCTCCACTACACACTGCAATCCCGTGCTGCTACATGCTACCTGGGTAGTCATGGCCACTAGTTTGTCTTTCTACGGCTATGGAAGCGCGTACCAGTAGTTCCACGTGGACTATTGGTACGTAGACACTTGGATTTTCTCTTGTTGGAGGCTCTGGTCTGTGGGAGGAGGAGGAAGTCGTGTGGAGGGACCGAAGCTAGTTCTCCTCTGATGAAAGCCTTCGTTTTTGTTTTGTATTTTGGCCAGAGGTCCATACATGCACAGCACGATATAGAGAATTGGCAGTGGAGTCATCTGGAGCACGCCAAGCTTCAAAACCAGCAAGGAGGTTTGAAGGCCAATTCAATCGCCTCCCGGGTTCAGTGCGGACACTGCCTTCGCCGATTTCGAGTGAAGGCAGTGTCCGAGCCGCGATACAAAACAATAGGGAATTAGAGGCATTATAAAATTAGCAGATTATCAGACACGTCAACTGAGACCAGCTCACGTCTATGTGTATTTCAGATCTGAGTATTTGACTTTGTGGATTGTTGGTGAAGGGTGCATTGGTGAAATCTGCCGAGATGACCAAGCCACGCGTCCCCAGCCTTCTCACGCTCGCGCGGTGGATCGTCCGCACGAACCCGCTCAAACCGCCGATCCTGTACTGTGCCCGCCCGCTGCACATAAGAGTACGACGCAATCACATCCAGCCGGACTTCTGTGAATTTGCTATGTTACTTTGGCCCAATAAGACTTCGTAGTTTTGCTCGTTTCACTCGTAGCTTGTATCCTTATGTATTTGCTTTGCTCGTTTGCTTCGCTTGTTCAAGCGCAGACGCTGGGCATAGACACCACATCACCACCAGGAGCGACAGCGCTGCGTGCTATTCATGCACAGCATGCGAGCGTTCGCTGCTACCAGAATGCTCATTTGGCAATTGCGCACACGAGCGACAATAGGATGCTGAAGACGACCGGTGCGATGCGCTTTCACTCCACAAGCGCTGCTGACGTTGCGCCATTCCGACTCGACCAGAGGTTGGTGGTGATGTGTATGCAAAGTCTTTTTGTTTTCGGTGTAGATCGTTTATGTATCCTAGTGGTTCTCTCTGAATATTACCTTGATCTGTGTGCAGCTTCGTTGCTGGATTCAAGAGCCAGCGACCTCCGTTCGGCTTCAACGGACTCGGCGAGCTGGTGTTCATGCGCACGTACTCGCGCGCGAAGAGCGACGGCACGAAGGAAAAGTGGTTCGAGACAGTCGAGCGCGTCGTGAACGGGACGTTCTCCATGCAGAAGAAATGGCTTCATGAGCGCGAACTTGAATGGGACGAGCAGCACATGGCGAAGCTCGCGCAGGAGATGTATCTCCGCATCTTCCAGATGAAGTTCATGCCACCGGGACGGGGGCTGTGGGCCATGGGGTCGCCGATCACCGAAGAGCGTGGGCTCTTTGCCGCGCTGAACAACTGCGCGTTTGTGTCGACGGAAGACCTTGGGCAGCTCACGTCCCCCGCTGAGCCATTCTGCTTCCTGATGGACGCCGCGATGCTCGGCGTCGGCGTGGGCTTTGACACGAAAGGAGCGGGGCAGATTGTCATCCAGGCTGCGCAGCCAGCGGGTGCCACCGATGATACCACCGCTGTGTTCCAGATCCCTGACTCCCGTGAGGGCTGGGTCGAATCCGTCCGGCTGCTTCTGAACGCGTACTTTTTGGGTCAACCTCGTCCAAGCTTTGACTACTCGTTGATCCGCCCCGCGGGGTCTCCGATCCGAGGCTTTGGTGGGATCAGCTCTGGTCCGCAGGCGCTGATGAACCTCCATGAGATTGTCACATCGGTATTGGACCAGCAGGTTGGCAAGCCTCTCACGGCGCGAGGGGTCGTCGACCTGATGAACCACATTGGCGTCTGCGTGGTCTCGGGAAACGTCCGGCGCACTGCTGAGATCGCGTTCGGCGACTACAACGACACGGAGTACGTTGAGCTCAAGGACTATGAGAAGAACCTGGATCGTGCCACCTATGGATGGACGTCCAACAACAGCATCTTTGCCGATCTCGGCATGGACTATGCGCCGATCACGGAGCGGATCATCAAGAACGGCGAGCCGGGCTTTGCGTGGCTCGACAACATGCGCAACTTTGGTCGAATGAACGGCGTGAAGGACGACCGAGACATGAACGCGGCAGGCGGAAACCCGTGCTTGGAGCAGACGCTCGAGTCGTACGAGATGTGCTGCCTCGTGGAGACGTTCCCAGCGTCCCACTCGAGCCTGGAGGATTACATCGAGACGCTGCGGTTCGCGTACCTGTACGCAAAGACCGTCACGCTCGGCCAGACCCATTGGCCGCGCACGAACCGCGTGATGCTTCGCAATCGGCGAGTGGGCTGCAGCATGTCCGGCGTCGCACAGTTCATCTCAAAGTTCGGCATCCACGAGCTCCAGCGCTGGTGCGACAGTGGCTACAATGCGATCCAAGAGTACGACACCGAGTACTCTGGCAGGTTTGCAATCCCAAAATCTATCAAGACAACCTCCGTCAAGCCCAGCGGCACAGTGTCGCTGCTCGCAGGGGCCACTCCTGGGATGCATTACCCCGAGAGCAGATTCTACATTCGACGCATGCGTCTTGATCGCCAGTCGGACTTGGTCCCGGCGCTTGAAAAGGCTGGGTACGACATGGAACCGGCGGTTGAAGCTCCCGAGTCGACGCTGGTGGTGTCCATCCCAGTGGATGTCGGTGAGGGCATCCGCACGCTTGGAGAGGTCTCTGCGTGGGAGCAAATGGCGCTTGCGAGCTTTCTCCAGCGGTACTGGGCAGATAACCAAGTGAGCTGCACTGTCACATTCGACCCTGAGAGTGAAGGACCACAACTCGCCCACGCACTTGACTACTTCCAGTACCAGCTGAAAGGCATTAGTCTGTTGCCAAAGTTGCCAATGGGGGCGTATCAACAGATGCCATACGAGGAGATTGATGAGACAACTTACTTGAAGATGCAAAGCAAGCTCAAGCCGTTGGAGTTCAACACGATCCAGTCGACCGAGACGATCGTTCCCGTGCCCGACAAGTTCTGCGAAGCATGCCAGGCGGATCCGCTTTCGTAGAGAATATGTGAGTAGTTATCCATCCATGAAGTCGAAGTTGTTTAGAGAATACATTGTGATAGGTTTTTATAAGGAAAAGGAGAAACTGAGTGACTGGCTACGCGCTTTGATGTTTCATTTACATCAGTTCGCTGCAGAAACAAAGAGAAAGACACACACAAGCGCGTTAGTCAATCAGTCATACAGCAAGTATTGGGCAGCATGATAAAAGTAGGATGGGGTACTTACTAGGCAGGGCCGCCCGCGCCTTCTGGCACCGTCCAGTTGATGTACTCCTTTGGCATCTTGATCGAGCAGCACTTGCAGTGCACACAGTTCTGCGCGTTAATCACCAGCTGAGGCACTCCGTTGGCTTCGCTGCCGTCTGTGTATTCGTACACCTTCGCTGGGCAGAAACGCTGCTCTGGACCGGCGTAGACAGGGTACGACTCTGCGGATGGAACCGCAGCGTGCTCAGGCTTGATGCGCAAGTGCGCTGGCTGGTCGTGGTTGTGGTTCGTTCCGCTGCGCTGCAAGTTCGAGAGCAAGTCGAAGGTCAGCTTGCCATCTGGTTTTGGGTAGTTGATCGGAGTGAACTCCTTGGCTGGACGGGTCTTTTCAGAGTCTGGCACCGTGTTTGGGATCGTCCACGGCTCCTTGCCCTTGAGCACGAAAGCGTTCAAACCCGCATACAAAAGACCAGGAAGGGTACCCCAGTGGAACGCCGCGTGAGCGTTACGCACGCGCTTGAGCTCCTCGGCGATCCACGAGTTCTCCACAGCGGTTTCGTAGCTCGAAATGTCCGCGGTAGGTTCCTCAGGGTTGATCTCTCCAGTACTGGACACTGGCTCCGCGTCCGTCGCAGTGAGCGCTTCGTACGCAGCTTCAGCAGCGAGCATACCCGACTTCATCGCAGTGTGGGTGCCCTTGATCTTCACACCGTTCAGGAAACCAGCCGAGCAACCGATGAGCGCGCCACCTGGAAAGCTCAGCTTTGGGATCGCGTGGTAGCCACCTTCGTTCAAGCAGCGAGCGCCGTACGAAACGCATTCGCCGCCTTCCAATTGCTTCTTGATCTCAGGGTGGGTCTTGAAACGCTGGAATTCTTCGTATCTGTGTACAATTGATAATTTGCACAAGGAAAGGCGTAAATACCACGAGCTCACAGCGAACCGACAATGCGAGCAACATGTGCAATGCACTTACGGGTTCAAGTACGGGTTCTCGTAGTCCAAGCCGACGACGACACCGATCTGCACAAGGTCGTCCTCCATGTGGTATAGGAACGAACCGCCAAACGTCTTGTCCATCGCCGAGTTCTGCAGTGGCCAGCCCAGCGTATGCTGCACGTAGCCTGGCTTGTGCTGCTCCTTTGAAATGCGCCACACTTCCTTGATACCGAGACCGTACGTCTGCGGCTGCACACCCTCGCGCAGGTTGAACTTCTTCATGATCTCTTCACTGCACGATCCGCGGCAGCCTTCGCCAAAGAGGGTCTATAGGGCAACAATAACAACAAAATACAGCGGATGAGCTAATTGCTCGCAAGTTTTTGCACAGAGAATGCATGATTGTAACGTACCACACGGCCGCGGAGCTCCATACCGCGAGCAAACGTGCTCTTTGGCTTGCCATCCTTGCCGATACCGACATCACGGGTGGCGATACCCTTCACGGCGCCGTCGTCACCGTAGAGCACCTCCGACGCAGAGAAACCAGCGTAGATTTCGACGCCGGCTTCTTCGGCTTGAGCTCCCAACCAGCGCGTGAGCTTGCTCAGACTGATCACGTAGTTTCCGTGGTTGTGCTGCAGGTACACATAATTGTAGCACGTTTAGACACGAACTTCACAAGATCAAAAAGGGGACCATCCATGAATCCATCAATACGTACCTGCTCTGGCGGCAACAGAAAATTTGGCAGCTTGAGCGACTTGGTCTCCGACAGAAACATGAACGCGTCGTCGGTCACAGGCGTGTTGATCGGCGCGTCGAGCTCCTTCCAGTTCGGCAGCAGCTCGTTCAGCGCGCGCGGCTCAAACACGTTGCCCGAGACAATGTGCGAGCCGACTTCCGCGCCTTTTTCCACAATGCACACCGACAGGTCCGTGCCTTTCTCCGCCGACAGCTGCTTCAAGCGGATCGCCGCCGCGAGACTCGCTGGCCCCGCACCGACCTAATCGCCACACAAACAAACCGCCCACCAAGATGAATAATCGCGCCACACACAATCATCCACGTACATAACAGTAAGAATCCTCACCAGCAGCACGTCGTAGTCCATGCCTTCGCGCGGCTCGTTCATGAGCTCCTGCTCCTCGGGGGTGAGCGCAGCCGTGGACATCCATCGCGGCGCTCGCGCGGCACTGCCGCGGGCGATCGACTGGTGCTGGCTCTTGAGCGTCGAGCGCAGCGAGAGCGAGGATCTGCGCCACATATCTGCTAGTGATTAATGTATCGAAGAAAGGGGCGAGTGTGTCGTGCGCGTTCAAATGCGGAAGACGAGTCGCTCGGTCGATTGCGGAATGGCGCAAAATGCGGGATTCCGTTGGTGCAACCAACTGGGGAAACGAGCGGCTCTCACGTCAGGGCAACAGATCGTTTTTGGCGTTGAAGGCGCCGACTGTGGTGGAAAAAGAATGGGCCAAGGGGGCTTGTAATTAAGTGATTGACGGTAGGGTTCCAAAACAGGGTGATCGTCAAACAGAGGTGTTTGACGATCGCGTAACAAGGAGTATTTACGCACTTCAAGTTGTGGGGTTTTTACGGGGTGGGGGTGTAAAGACACGTCGCATGCGTCATCACGTTTCCGAAAACCTCACGTGGCGCGCGTCATCGAGGCTCCGAAAACCACCAGAATTTGCGCAGAAAAGGTGCGTTTTTATACGACGTGTTTTGAAACATTGCGTTTCTCCTGTTCGCGTGTTGTAAAAACCAAAATGCACTTACACCTAAATCAGTGCTTGAAGTGAAATGTAGTATGTATTGCTAGTTTCAGTACTGGGTTTAGATAACAATATGTAGACTGTACTATATTGAGTTTGCTTGTTTCAAAGACTTGCCACCAACCTTTAATTTACAGCGTTTTTGCCAGTACATATGTGATATTTGATCAACTGAAATTGGTGACTTTGGCATCTTCTGGGTTCATGAGGAAGGTGCTGGTCGAGCGAGCAAAACGAGAGGTCTCGCGCAATGAAAGCGTGTGCAAACGGCCTCGTGCCCACTGAATTCCCACGTGCGTGCACGCGCGCGTGCCTCGAAGAGACAGCCGTCTTTCAAAGAGAATGCGCATACGACCGCC
The DNA here is from genome assembly GCA_023333705.1 of Globisporangium viniferum. NCBI lineage: Eukaryota > Oomycota > Peronosporomycetes > Pythiales > Pythiaceae > Globisporangium > Globisporangium viniferum. The sequence goes on along the minus strand of JAASFI010000839.1, from coordinate 8,950 downwards.
AGCGTTTGTTTGCTGGGTGCTGCCCATTGCCGCCGCGCCATCTAGGAACTCATCCGAGCACAGCTCCGGTCGACGGACGCAGAGAAAACCTCATGATCTCGTGATGGCCGCCGTAGACCGCCCAGAAAAGCGCTTCTTTCGTGCAGCCCACACGGCGGTTCTGGAGGAGAAACTCGACCATTGGAGATTTCTGTGCTCGGCGGCTTTGCCTACAGCGCTCACAGCGCACGCACCCCTCGGTTCGGTGCTCGTGGAGAAACTTGACGACGTCAAGATGGTCGTTCCGAGCAGCACAGTCGATCACTTGGGTGGTGCAGCCTTTGCTACGGTGCTCGTGGAGGATTTGCACCACGCGAAGGTGCTCGTGTCTCGAAGCAGCGTCCATTGCGGCTGTGGTGCAGCCCTCGGCTCGCTCACCGTGCAGTAGCTTGACGATATCCAAGTGGCCAACTCGCGCTGCAGAGTCCGCGGTTGCCGACGTGCACTAAGCGTGAGAGTGGTGCAGGTACTCGACTATTTCAAAGTGGCCGTATCTGGCGGCGTGATTCATGCCATCGGAGCATCTGCTCGTCTCGACATTCTTCTGTACGTACTGAACAATATTGAGGTATCCACGTTTCCCTGCATGCCTCATCGCGAGTGGAGAGAGCTTGTACCGGTGCCCGTGGAGCCACTTGATCATTTCTACGTTGCAGCGGTTCGCTTGCGCATCCGAGTCAACCACGAGACATTCATCTGGGCAATGGCGGTAGACCCACTCCAGGAGCTCGAGGTCTTCGAGCACAAGCGCGCTTCTCAGGATTTTCGTGGACCCCCACAGCCAGTTTGGATGGCTCGACAAGCGTGCGTACAGCCACTTGAGCATGTCCAAGCGGCCATACAGAGCCGCACAACCTACGGCTCGCGTGAAGTTAAACCCGGGCGTTGCATTGTAGTGCGGCACAGTGTAGAGGTTGTAGAGCGTGCTGAGCGCTCTGTGGTTGTACTCTTGTACTCCAAGATCGCGAAATGCGGCAGCGTGTCTGACTTCCTGCGTTGGCTCCAGTGGGGTTTCTTCTTCTTCCTGACACTGGACTCGATCGACATGTTGACGAGGTACATGTACTTGACCAGGAGCGGCCAGCCTGTCATGAACCGCGTGATCGAGCGCCAGAGGATCGAGTTCGCGAGCACTTGGACGAAAACCAAGCCCATCGCGGTGTCTTCGTTTGCTGCTGCTGCTAGGGATGATTGAAGTCCAGAAAACGGCGTTGCATTGACTATTGTCAATAGGTGTTCGGTCATTTCGCAAAGCTCTTGCTTTCTGGTTCTCTTTTAAAAATGAGCTCCCAAAACAGGCTCATTGATGGAAAGCAGCCTTCATTCCCATGAGTGAGAGAGGGCCCTCACATGCAATCTGGATCAGCGATTCTGTGAAAGAGCTCATGGCCAGCTGATAGCAGATGCACCTGCTGAAAAAATGCTTGGCGGTGCAGGCAGAAAGCCCAATTAGCGACGAATGGCTATTCGTCGATGGCCACATACAGCACGTAAAATGCATAGTAGCTAGAGAAGGGTACCAACCACGATTTATCTGCCACTTTACCTGATAGACACTCAAATGTCCACATGCACTTGGCTCCTAGGAGAGACGACAATGACTCGAAAAGCGCTAAAAGTCCATCGCGATGACCTTGATCGCAGCTTTCCGCGCGACAAATTCGCGTCCCTCCGACGATAGAAAGCTGCTGCTCTTGCTGGCATTCCCAGTCGTTGCGTGCTCATGCGCCACTTGCACGACTTTGTAGACATGTTCATCGGGGTACCCGTCCAAACTTAGGGCTTTGCTGATAATCTCCTCCCACGACTCCAGCGCTGACAGCTCCAATGGAGCTCGGTCGCAGATATCTTGTGCGCTTAGATCCGTCACTTCCTGAATGATGAACGCGCTGATGGCGACGTGGAGCCACACTCGCCAGGCTCGAGTGAGATCGCCTGGTTCCAGCAAGTGCTCGAGCTGCTTGAGCGACCACGCAGACGTCACTGCGTGCGCGAGCATGAAATCGTTGTGCTCGATCATGGTGTAGAGCCACAGCGAGAAGTCCAGCGCGAAGTCGCCGTTCAGGTCTGTGAGATCGTACTGATCAAGTGTGCTGGAGATGGACTGGAACGCAGCCACATTGCCGCGCTCCGGGCGCGCCGACAGAGCATTGAGCTTCCGCTGGTAGATACCCAGCGGGAGGTCGTCGAACGCCCTGGTCTCGAGTTGCGAGTGCATCGCACTGAGGATGAACTCGTGGTTCTTGAGAGCGTGGGCAAGGCGCACCGCTTCCTCTCGCGTAAACTGCTTCCTCTCAACATTCTACTCGTGCTTTTGTTCTTCATGGTGGTCTGCAAACGACAGGTAAGAGAAGTGGAAGTACGCCAGTCCCTCTGTGATCAGGCGGTCGCCACCAATGTGGTACGACTACCCCAACTGGATGAGTCCATGCAGTAGAGCGCCGCAGAGTCCGTCAACAAGTCCCGGCAAATGCTTCTGCACAGTAGCATCAGCCCCGAGACGCTGGACTTCGTGACCGTAGAACGCCAGAAGCGCGTCAGTCCTCGCGCCGACCGAGCAGCTGCTTCACGCGCTCTGGGTTTGGAACCGCAACGCTGTTGGGTGTTGCATCAGCTGCCATTATGACTTGGTACGGATCTTCGTGGTCTAGCGCGACCGCGACAAGTTTCTCCTTCGCGTAATGGTCGGCGTATCTTTCAATCTGCTCCTTGGTCGCGCCAAGTTCAAAGAGCGCCACGACGCCATGCAGCAGGTGGTTCGAGAGGTACCCGTCGTACTCGATGGCAAAGTTCCTGGTCGAGTACTTGTTGTCTGGACTTCCTGTGCAGATCAAAGAAGAGCGAGAAATTGAGATTAGACCGAAGCGCTCGACAGAAGCCTTCAAATCCTCTTAGCCTACCTGACACCATTTGAGATGTGACAGGCACATATTGCGCACTTTGGCCAGGAGAAATCCTCCTCGATTCACGAGCTACACGATGGACTCTGCTCAATGGAGATGAAAGACGGAGATGATCCAGCGGTGTTCGTGGCTCACTCTGACGCAAAATTTGACCAGTACATGCGCGTGTCCAAGAGCACCGTTTCGCTGACTTTAAGAGTGTCCATCTCATGGATGTCCTCCCGCCATCGTGGCGTCATCAGCTAAAGATTTGGCGCGGAACTCGGGAATTCGTTTCATACAACGAGCTCTGCTTCCCAATCAGCAACAAGTGACCGAGCGCGCACTCATCAAGTGACAGCGAGAAAGAAGAACGCGCGTACGTTGCAACGAGTTCGCGCTCGACCTACGAGGCACCAGCCAAGCGAGCGAGGCGTGGATACTTATGCTATGACTCGAAAGATCACGCGATGGCAGACTGTCCGCTCATTGTTAATGTGGACTTCCATAATCGCCGCGATAGCGACGGCCGTGGTGGTCGTGGAGCAGACCGAGGTGGTCGTAGAGCAAGTTGTAGTGGTCGTGATAACCGTGGCAGCTATCAAGAACCCTCGCGATACGATGCAGATGGTCGTGGCGACCAAGGGTTGGCATGTGAAGAAAAAGTAAGAGATCGTGGTAACAAGGATGACAACAAGTTGGACAACGCGACCAATCTGCCAGCAGCAACGTGCTGCAGGAAATCCTTATGCGCCTAGACAAGCTCCAATTGTTTAAGCTCCATTTTTGAGGCGGCAGGAAAAAGCGTAAAGGGTATCGGCGAACGCAAGCCGCATGAAAAAACTATTTGAATTTAAATAAGCTGAATGTATAGAGACAATAAAATGTTAAACAAAGTGCTTGAATGCCAGCGTCCTAGGCGCGAACTCTTGGCATTATACCACGGCAATGTCACTGCTTCATTCACGCATTGTAGCTGCACACACTCTCATCTGCACTTTGTTTGCTGTTTTCTTTCGTTCGCTTTGGCGGAGACTTGCTCAGCATGGGCCCGCTTCCCCCTCTCCTGCTGGACTACCACGCGCTCGCAGTCTCGGTGTCATTTCAGCCCATACTCACCTGGCCGGGACGTTTTTCCAAAAGAGAAACCGGAATAATCTCCGAGCTAAGCCACACAGACATGAAGGTAAACTGGTACGTCGCTGCTACTCGTCGGCCCACTAAATAGCCATGCCCTTGTTGTTTCTGTAAACAGAGTACAAGAAGAGATTGACAGAACCGATGATAACGATCCACTTGTCGATTATGATCACTTTGTCGTGCATCAGCGGCTTTTTGACTCTCACTCGTATTTCCTATAGAGGGATAAAGCGAAATCGGCACAGATTTAAGCTTCGTTACAGCAAGAACATTAAATAAATACTTATACTTAAAAACATAATCAGTATGATTCCTTCGCTTCGGATATGGGCAACTTTGGACTTATCGTCGTCGGAAAAATTCTTGCCAGCGAAGTTGCGGACCTTGGCAACACCTTCGTGCGCTTTGGTCACAAGTACGTCTGCAAACCTCAAACAAACAACACAAAACAAAGCAATAAAAAATCTCAAGCGCACATAACCAGTGAGCGAAAAAGGTACCAACTTACCAATTGACATGATATATTAAACATACACACTCTCTTGCCCGTTCTTGATGTAATCGAGCATTTCAATAGGCGGCGTGTTGGCGTGTTGGCGTGTGGGTGTGAGCAACCGTCGCCTTGAGCGCATTCGCCAGTTGTGAGCAGCTCTCTGCACGGACGTGGTGGGTCAGGGGAGTGGAGAATTCGAGCCACTCGTCCCAGATCGCCCGGACTTGGGTGCTCGTATGCGGCGGGTCTCCGTCGGTCACTTCGTCATCCGCGGCAGCTGCAGCTACGCGGGTTTGGAACGGCCAGGTGCGGCGGGCTATCTCATCGGGATCTTTAGCAATGTTGATAAATGCGAAATCGGCTGCTGCCACAACGCTCTGCTCAAGCTTCGCCTTTGCGGTGGCCAGCGCTTCCTCTCGTTCCAAACGCACTTATTCCACGTAGCGACGAAGCTGCTGTGCCGTGCAGAACTGATCGACTTGGCAACGGTGGCAATCTTCGGCTTCGGCTTGCGTGGATCAGGCTTGGTCACAGCCTTGCCATCCAGGGAGACGTTCGCTAGCCCGCGAACGTAAGAGTCCCGATCGCCGACAGCCATCTTAGTGCGTGAGTTGCGTGGGTGGTGTTTTTATGAGCAAGCAGAACTTAATCTAGTTAGAAAAAACAACGAATCAGAATTACACTTCAACAACGAGAATCAAGAATCTGATAAAGCCATTTGTTTTGGTTGGGAAATTAATGTGTGACTCCTAATAGGACTTCTTTGATGAAAATAGTTTTGTGGCTTTTGGTGAGGGCCGAATCTGTTCTACTATTGGTAGGGGAAGACTTAGTAAAATCGATCTGGATGAAAAAAAGTGTAAATGTTCGCCGTTGATATCAGTTGCATCAGTGAAATTAAAGTGCATCGAATTAACCTCAAGAAAGTTGCTTCAACAGGACCATTTATTGTGCCTTTCAGAAGTTTTGCGTCTTCTTTTATGGTGATAACACAACACACAAGCACCTGTAAAAATCGAAAGTTGGGCGAAAAGACATGTTTACTTCAGGTTTGCTCGGGTTGGGGTTGCGGCAAGTATTATGATTGCCCAATCACAGCGCGACACACGCTCTTCTGTCTCTCCAGCGTTGTGAGGCCGTCCGCCACACAATTTGTGCTACCTTGCTCCACTAACTCTCAGCGTGTATTGTTTCTCCTTGCAAGCAAAAACTGTCACGCGCTTCTCGCGTTGAGTTTGCTCTCGACCGACCCACGCCCTGTGCTTCGTGCTCTCGTTTTGGCGCATCCTCGCGCCACACTGCAGTATCACCACGTGGACATCGCGCTCGTTGTACGTTGTTCGTGCTCGCGTATTGCGAGGTCGCTGTGCTTTGGAGAAGCAAAGTTCTGTCTGGCGCGTTGTGCCTTTCGTGATTGTTGTGCTTTCCGTGGTCATTTACGCGTTGTTCTTACCATACATTTTGTGCTACTTTTACTATATGTGCAGCTGGTGCTTCTCGCTCTCATCGTGCATCACGTGCTCTTCGTGCTTCTCGAGCTCCTCGAGCTCCCTGCGCTTCTCGAACTTCTCGTGTTCATCTGCCTCTCGAGGTTCTCGTGCTCCTCGTAAGCTCCGTGCTGCTCGTGGCTCCGTGCTGCTCGTGAATTGCATTGCGGGCTTCGCTTTGCGAATGTCGTTCCGTCCTCGCCGTGCTCACACATCAGTGCAAGAGAGTCCAGAGCCACAGTGGACACCAGACGTGTGCTTGTGCACCAGCGTGCCTCTGGCTACACACAGTGCCTGCGGTTGTCAGTCGCAGCCCTGTGCCACATCTAGTATATTCGCGAACCCCGAGTAAGATACGCATTTTTATTTTCATTGTTGCGGGAATAATGGTCGTCCTGTGCTGACTTGTGAGCTTGTATATTATAGTCGTGTAGGTTGCAGTAACACGAATAGAGTGTGGTTGGTTCCAACAACAACAACAATGGATATCCTTTCGACCCCAAGCGATGTGAACACTGCCAATAACTTGCGTACACTGCCGCCTGTTCTCATCGCCAACCTGATGGTCAAGGTCGGCGAGCCTTACGCAAACAGCAGGACCGCGCACGGAAAAGCTCTGCCATTGCAGCTGGTAGTAGCGGATGGATACGGTGTCTTTTATGCGAAAGTGAAAAAGCAAATGGAGAAACTCAGCGATGTGGTGTGGCGAATCGAGAGCCCAGTCATGCTCAAGCCCACGCAGAACGCCTCACAATCCCAATACGAAGAGCTTCAGAAAAACTACCAAGCATTCGCTGGACAGCTAACACGGCTGTGGGAGTGAGCAGCAAGATGGAAAACTGGGTACGTGTATTGTTTGTAAAATGAGTATGAGCAAGAGTGATATGATTTTGACCTTAGCCATTGCTCTGGTGCGATTATCGTAGTCAAGCTACGTTTCAAGCTGAGTTGTTCGTGTATATACAACGGGTGGGGAGCGCCAAGGGCATTCGTCGAGCAACTGAGAGCCGCGTTGCAGCTGCTACAGCATAGATTCAGGAGCGTCTGGCCACATAGCCAGACCAGCCACCGATCGACCCTGCAGCGAGGACTTACTGGGCGATTCACCACGCCCGCCAGCCAGCAGAAACCCCTCTTGCGCTCCCAAACAACAACACCTTCAACCAACTGCGGTCGATTGACGCCCATCAACGCCAGGAGGATGAGCGAGTGATGGAGCACGCACGCGAAGCGGAATTCGTGTCGGTTCGCTGTAAGTTAAATGGTAGAGTTATATCCCTCCAATTGAGTTTATCTGATTTGCGCGCAGCACTCGGGTTGCCGCCATACAATTTGATAGCGCCTTTTCGACAACCGATCGAAGCAGCAGCGCCTCAACACAACATGGAAGATTTAGATCACATCGATCCGCAAGAGGGCTGCATGGAGACAGAAGTGAATAGTGCTTTGCTTTAACTGAGAATGCGAGCGGAATCACGTCTATGAATATAGCGGTTAATTGAAGAACATCTCTGCGTTTAGCTCGTGTATCTCGTAGCCACAATGACGGTACAAATTCTGCCCTGCCTCGCCGTTACCCTTTGCGCGCTGCGTCAAAGCTACACTGAGTGTGCGCTTCGCATCCTCTGTCGAAAAGCCATCGGCGCATTCTTTGCAATCCATTGCTTAAGTAGAGAGAACCCAACCTCAATTGGGCTCAACTGAGGCGAGTATGGAGGCAAAAAAAAGAGTAGACTCCCTGTTGAATGGATCATGTCTTCTAACTCGCAATACATGTGGATCTTGGCGTTATCAAGCACCACAATCGATCTACAACGTGCGCCATCACCAAACAATAAAAGTTAGGATCACAAACTAGAATAAATAAAATAACATTGTGCTTACCGAGGAAGCGGCCATGGGTTGAGGTAGAGGGCGATCTTCGCTCGAAATACCTCGTGGAAACGAAACCGGTCGAACATCCTTGGCTTTGAGTCCCAGGCGAAAAATCTGTTGACGTCAAATGCAGCCAGCACAGTGACCCGTTCTCCGCGGCTGAATAGGAGCGCAACGAGTGCTGGCGTGTTTTTCTGGGACCACGCATACTTTCTAAGAGCATCTTTTCCGTCTTTTGAGGTCTCATAAAAAAATACAAGCTGTGCTAGTCCACTGTAAAATGGTTTTAGCTTTTTATAGAACACGTCAATCTCTCCATGTACGCTCTCTTTTGCACGTTTTGTGAGCACTTTGCGACTGATATTCAGGTCAAAACGCAGGAGACGGCAGATTATGGGCGTAGATGTGTTTAGGAGTCCTTTGAACTCCATTTTCACTGCCTCTTGTAGTTCCTCAAGATAAAAATATGAATGAGCTTCCATATACTCAGCTACAAATGCAATTGCCTCGCTTGGCCATCTAGCCGTTCTGTTTGGTTGCGTCTTAGGCAGAACATTTCCTTGCTTTTTAAAGAGCTTGTGCCACCTTTCAATCGATCGAACAGACACCCCAAGCACAGAGGAGACGAGCGTCATCTCTATATCATACATATACACAAGAACAATAGCCCGCCACCTCAAGTCAATTGAGACAGTCATGGGTGGGCGAGTAGCGTGATTTGCACGGAAAATTCTTGAATGGCGGATGGCGACCCGCCATTTCAGCATTTCTTCGTCTAAACATCGATGAATGGCCGTGTGGATCCAACTAATATGCGAGGGATGTGGTTAAGAACCTGGTGCTCGAGTCTAAAAACAGATTACAGTGCTGGCCAATGCTATGGGGACACACACTTTTTGTGAAATTTTTATCAATACTTGCCGTTTGAGGCTGAAAATTGGCCAGGATGAAGCTATTAGAAAACGCGTTCTGGCAGTGCTGTCCATTTGTTGAGCAGCACAATGGTTTTTGAGAAAAAGCAGAATATCAGTTTT
>JAASFI010000838.1:0-16071 GCA_023333705.1 Globisporangium viniferum | reverse complement strand
TTATTGTTTATTGTTTCTATCCAATCAGGGAGGCCGTCCTTGACTGGCCTCTTTGGACGCTTCACCGTGCAGGTGCGTCTAAGTACGGCGAACCTTCGGTTCGGCCTTAAGCAATTGCGCGTACGTAAGTACGGCAGACAGAGTTAAGTTGTGGCAGTGCAACTTAACGTGTAACGCCCCGTTACAGTCTTCGACTGGATTTTCTCGGTTCCAAGGCAACAAAAGGTGGGACGAGGTCCACCAAACAGCGAGAACCTGATTATATATTGGACGTACAGTATACAGCAGCACAGCGTACTTTTTTGTGTAGGGCTGCAAGCTTTTCCACAGAGTGCAGCTTTTGCCCTTGAGCACTTGTTGATTGCTTTGTAATGTTAATTAGAGCATTCCATGCGAACATTGAGCATGTTGAAGTGAGTGAAGCCAAGTTGCGTTCCAAGAGGACGAGTTATTGCCCAGAGAGCTCCTCTATTCGGCGACAAACGGTACTGCGAGTTGACATCCATCACGACATGACGACTCCTGACTGACCACAAAAATGTCGTGCGGTCGCGCCCGCCAATCAGCGCCCGGCACCACGTCAACCAGGTGGACAAAAAGTGATCATAGAGTACAGAAATATGCTCTAACGTATTATGCACAAGGAGATGGTTTTGAACAATTTTAGGCGGTCAAGGACGGCAAAAGGAAAAACTGAGCATATTTTTCAGTAGCCGCTTTGAATCTCACTGCAATCACTTCAATATGGGGAGCTGCTGCTGCACGAATCCACTCTCAGTATGGCTTAATGTTACATTATCGTGTTTGTAGTCAGTTGTTTGCGAGCATACTCAAAGAGCGCTGCGGATACAGAACCGAGTCAAAGGCAGAATCAGTCTTTTCCATGAAAAGAGCCTGCAAAACTCATGCGCTTCAGTAATATGCACAAAGACTCTCCAACTTGTGGAAAACGACCTGCAGTTTCATAGCAAGTTCAACCCTAGCCCCTCCACATAACAAATGCGGTTTTACACTTAAACAGTAGGAATTAGCACGATACATATGTAATTCGCTGCTTTTGTAGCTCCGTTGGTACAATCGCTAAAACCCCTCGTTCTTTCTTCGTCCATTGCTTTCAATTTGGAGCGTGAAGATTCCAGTCTGTCAGTCAAGTGCCACGCGTGAGTAACTCGGCTGGGCGTGAAAACCACACATCGTATGTACGACACTTGCACGCTTGCCTCTGCTCTGCTTTGCTTTGCTGCTTCAGGGCCACGCGTTTTCAACCCAAAATGGCCACGGATGCTTCTGGTCTACCAAAGCAATTGAATGCACGAAAAGCATAGAAGAGAAGAGAGCTTCAAGGCAAAGATCCAAAATGTACAGTAGTTTTGTTTACTACAAGTATTGGAGGCTCCTCTATGTAATAGTGCGTGTGGGAAGATAACCACTCTCTCTCTCTCTCTGTTGTATAGACGGCTTTACAACTTGCGACTTACAGTTTTGGTGCACCTCGTCTGTTTATTGAGATTTCGTGCCTAGAAAATGTGCAATGAGCACTAAAACCGTCGCACTCAAGCTAAAACGGATGGCTGGACTCGTTAAACCCACACTGCGGGTAGGGCTGTCTCCCATCCTTCCGACAGAAAAATTCGGAAGCAGCGCATTAGGGCTGTGGTTTAACCTGCCACAGCGTTGTGGTCCACACCACATTTCGCCCATACAAAATTTGCCTCCAAAATTGTAGCCGCCCGCAACACACATTCACACTCAAAAGCCAGCAGGCTTTAGCAGGCTTTCCGCCATTTTCCCTCGCGTTAATTGCTTGCGTCGCGCAAGGAGTGAGTGAGCACCCGCATGGCCTCCGCGGCGAGGACGACGACCGCCACGGCGGCGGCCTCTCTCACCAGCAGCAGCAGAGGCACGGCGAGACCGACGGCGGCCGACCGCCCGCAGCCCACAGCGCTCGCCATGCAGACCCAGCAACAGCGACCACAGATGCGGACGACGACCGGCACGCTCACCCGCGCCACGTCGCTCTACGACGTGTACCCGCTCACGGCGCGCAACAGCAGCGGCGGTGGCGGAGCGAACGAGTACATCCCGAGACCGTCGCTCTCGCGCACGCAGTCCCAGCGCCTGACGACGACGAAAGCCTCCGCGGCAACGGACGACGCGGACGACCTCCTGCGGTCCACGCCGGACTTCCTCCAGACCTCGCGCTCGGTGGGCGGACTCTTCGCCGACGCCACCATGAGCGGCTCCTTTGACAAGGTACGCGCTTTGTGTTGTTTTCTATTTGAATATGTGTGTGAACTTGGCGACGACTCACACACACTCGCTCTGTGTATTTTTGTCTGTCTACAATAGAAGGACCACCGATCGTTGTCTATGTGTTCAACGTTCGGCAAGTTCCACGGCGAGGTCTACGAGACCAAAGAACGCTCCAAGGTGCTCAGCGTACTCAAGCGCCGCGGGAAGACCTCGTCTGGAGACGCTAGCAGCAGCAACGCGTTCAAATCGGCGCCGGCGAAATTCACAGCGGAAGACGTCGTGCGCGCCGGCACGCTCACCAAGGAAGGCTCCTGGCGCCGCAACTGGAAGACGGTACCTAATTTGGAGCTCTCCGTGCATGCACCCAACATCTAATGGGTGTTGGCTGATGTGTTTATGTGTGTGTGTGTCTCTCTCTCTTTTTTGTATGTGTGTGCCATAGCGGTTCTTCATTCTGCGCCGAGACTTCCCGAGTCTCTGCTACTACACGTCCGAGGACAAGCTCGAGCTGCTGGGTGAGATCCCGATTTTGCCCGACACGATGGTGCTGGACAGGAGTGCGTCGGGCCACGCGCCATACAGGTTCCAGGTCCGGTCCGACACCAAGACGCTGCTGCTCGAGGCCGAATCGCGCGACAACCAGCGCCGGTGGATCGACTCGTGTCAGGAGCTTGTGGATGCTGTGCGTGCCGACAAGTTCCGCGGCTCCACAACGGCGCTCTCGCGCACGAGTCTCATGGACCGCGAGTCAAGTGATTCCCGTCAGAGCAATGTCGCTCTTAATGCTGCGCGAAGGTCGTCCGTGTCCAAAGCGGTGCATGTAGCAGCACCAAAGCCCACTTCTGCGGCGATCCTGAATGCGCTTGGAGGGTATTCCGTCGAGTCTCTCGACCCCGCAGCGTCGTCTTCGGCTACAGGTATGAACGACAACAACAACCAGGCTGAAGCCGCAGTCCCGCCTCCGCACGTCAAGATGAAGCAGTTCGGACTCGAGAGCGAGAAAGAGAACAACCAAAACCCGCTGTTCACCAATTCGTCACGCGGCTTCCTCGAAGACCCGAGCATCGACTGGTCGCAGCTACTCGAAGCGAGCTCGTCGTCGTCATGGAACGAGGACTCGGACGCGGAGAGTGAGCCGGACTTCCTCACGTCCGGACAGAGCACGCTCTACGGCTCGCTCGAGCCCATGGCGGAGGACCAGGTGACGGACGCTGGCGTGACGCTCTCGGGACGCGGCCGCAGCAAAAGCAAGAACAAGATCACGATCGTCAGCCTCAACCCGAACACGATGGTGCGCCGCAACAACCTCTACGACATCTCGATCGAGATCAGCTTGGGCCGCAAAAGCAAACTCATGCGCAGCGACGCCAACAAGGAGAAGAACGGCTGCTTCATCAAGGTCAGCGGCTACCTCAAGCAGACCAAGGCGCTCGTGGACATTGGCTCCACGGACGCGATCAAGGTGTCGACGCTGCTCGCAGCGGCAGCGGCAGGCGACAAACCTGCCAGCGTACCGTTCACTATAGTGATGTCCGCTGAGCTTGAGCAGTACGCGCAGCTTCGATTCACGCTCTTCAAGTGCTCGCTGAGTCAGAGCCCGGGTAGTGCCCAGTCGTGTCTCGGCGTTGGTCGCTGCCACGTGACGGACAATTTCCTTAATTCGTACGTGAAGACGATCGCGCTGAACGAAAAGACCACTTCTGCGCGCGAGTCGCTGCACGACGCGCTCACAACACCTGGTACTCAAAAGCACTTGCAGGAAACTCCGTCGCCGATGCCAGAGGAAGTTGACGCGCAGACGAGTCGTGGCGGAGCGCCGCTTAGCTTCGCACCAACAACCAACGATGGCATCGAGATCGCGATCCGCGCGTTCCCGTCGCTGTTACCGCAGCAGGTCCTGCCGACAACGGGCATCGACATGGCGAACACAAAGTACCTGATCCCGACGACGCTGAGCGCTTCGGACGAGCCGGCTGCTCGCGAATCGATCTACAACACTGAGTTCACTCGCAACAGCGGCGCGCGAACTCTGATCGACAATGGAAGCTTCCTGGGCAATGGCAGTGACACTGGTGCGGGATCGAACATGCGCTTCATCGCGCTGGACGAGATTCTTCGTGTTCCGCGCAGTACGTTTGCGCTGCCGCTGGCGTACTTGGACTACCTGGAGGAAGAAGTGCTGGAGCGAACGCGACGACTGCACAAGTACCTCGGGAAGAACAATTCGAGCCACCTGCAGGTCACGCTGATCGAGTTCGAGCTCGAGTACTGTCGAAAGAAGACCGAGGAGTACATGAAACAGCGCCATTTCCTCATGAAGCAGGAGAAGCGCTTACTGGACGAGCAGAACGACGGCAAAATCTTCGACGCGCTGCGTGATTTGAAGAAATCCTCCTCGAAGCCAAAGGAGAAGGATGCGCAGCCAGAGATCGTCGCGCCGTTCAAGCGAAGCACATACAAGAGCCTCGATGGGTGGCAGTTTCTTCCAACGAACATGCAGGACCAGTTCTTGTGCGCGTACCGACCCGCGAACCAAGGCGGCTCGCTTCCGTTTGCATGGCACACGATGACGATGGGCTGTCCGGCGGCGCACACCAAGGGCTTTGCCAACGGCGGGTACCCTCACACCGACATGAACCCTGGGGGCAGCGGCAACAACAACATCAATGCGAACCCAGCCGGCTCCCCAGCTGGCAACTCGCTCATTGAAGAGTCATGCACGTCTCCCATGGGCGGTCCGTCTGCAGCGGCGTCGACTCAGACGGAGAGAACGCGCCGAAAGAGCCGCGTGAGCAACTCGAAAGCGCCGAACCAGACGGATGAGTCGCTCGCGTCACTGAAAACACGTCTGGAGCTGAAAGACCGACTCGACATCATCGGTAGTCAGATTCTCTCAGCCGCCGTCGCGTGCATCATCGCGACGCTCGACCTCGCGGTCGTCGGCAGCCTGCAGCATCGCTCGCAGCTCGAGAATGCGTTGAAGTTCGGCTACTTGATGAACTTTGAGTCGCTGCTGAGCACGCAGGGGAAAGAGATCGGCATGCTCGAGGACTTTGCGGCCGGCGCCAAGTGGCTGCGCAACGTGTTTGTGCAGTTCCGCAAGCACAAGACGACGGGGGACCACTTCGTGATCAAGAACTACTCGCCCTCGGACGGCCGCGCCTTCGTGGGGAACGAGAACAACGCGAACGCGATGAACGGAGCAGTTGGACAGGGCAGCAGTCGAAGCGGCAACTACCTGCTCGTGACGATTGGCATCCAAGAAAGCCACATGAACGTGTTGCCGCCGCTGCTGATGACCGGCAAGCCGTTCCGGATGCGCTGCGTGCTGTTCACGCAGGGCGTGAACGAGAAGCAGACGCTTGTCCACGCGTACAAGGCGAGCTCCGTGAAGGTGCAGGACCGGATAAATCGCGAGAACCTCGAGGAGCTCAAGGACCTCTACTCGATCTTCCGCCGCTTGCACAACTACGAGAACGAGTTCCGGTCGCACGCGTCGCTGCGACGCCGCGCGAACAGCGTCGGTGGCGATTTACCGCTCGGCCGATACAGCGTCCAAGCGCTGGATGACTTGCTCGCGCAGATCGAGCATCACATTTGCTCGTCGTCGAACCAGTTCAAGAAAAACGTGGCGCTGTTGATGGACACTTCGGACTTCTGTCGAGAGCTGGGCGGATCGCGTGTGACTTGCTGCAAGAGTGGCAAGGACCGCACGGCGATGTCGGTCACGCTGGAGCAAGCGCGCATCTGCTGCGTGGAGCTGAAAGCCACGCAAGGTTCGAAGATCTGCTCGAGCATGCGACTCTACGGCGTGCGCCGCAAGAACGTGTTCCTGAACACCAAGGCGGACAAGTTTGCGTTCAACGAGATGCAGCGCAAGATGCTTCCGGAGTGCTACAAGCCGCCCGCGGGAACGTACAAGTCGGGAAAAACATAAAAACAAATGGTCCATCATGTCCGATCCATTTATCCATAGTCGTCGTCGTCAACACCAGCACCAAGAAGAAGAAGAAGAAGAAGAAAGCCATCATCGAGGTCTGGTGATCGGTCGCCATCATACAAGCGTGTGATATGAAGAGAAGCAAGTCAACTTGAGAGAGTGTGAAGAAGGCAGCAAGCAAAATGAGTTATTTCATTATTTAGAAGGAGAGAACAAGAACACGCCCAAGTGAAGGAAGGCAAAGCGAGCACAGCAGACAAGCAGACAACCAGAGAAACAAGCAGCTCAGCGGATGAGGGCGTGTCGCGGTTTGGTCTGAAACATCCCAGAGCTGACGAGCCACTTCTTGAGCTCTGGGGAGATCCACGCTGGCTGGTGGAACAGCGGGTGCTTTCGTGCTGGCGTCGTCGTCGTCGCCGTGATGGTCGCCGACGATGCGGAAGAAGAGGAGGTCGCGCTGGTGTCGTCGTCGCCTGGCGTTGCTGTGATAGAAACTGTCGGAGGAGCTGCCTCATTTCGTGGGTAAGTATGAGAGGCAGCCTCCTTCGCAATAGTAGTGCTGCTGGCGGAGTGTGTAAAGAATGAACTGAATGTAGGCTCATTGTTCTCGTTTCGCGCGTCTTGGTCTTCTTGGTCATCTTCGCTCTCGCTCTCGCTCTCGCTCTCGCTCTCGCCCTCAGATCTGTCACTATCGCTTTCACTGTTTTCATCGCACTCCTCATCTTGGTCATCGTCGCAACTGTCCCTCTGATCGTTTCTGACCAATGAAGCGGACCTGTTCAAAGACGGGAACGCGTAGAGGTACTTTCTGTCATGGAGCATCGACATCGAGGACAACTTTGCCATTTGCGATTGCGATGATGATGCCGATGGCTCGGCCGCTCTCTTGAGCTGCGCAAACTTCTCCATGAGCTTGGACGAGCGGCTGTCGCGGCGCGAGTGCTCCTGGATGTAATCCTTCGATGCGCGCGATGCCCACGTGGCGTGCGACGTCTGGAACGAGCGCTTCTCGCGCGGCCGTCGCCTGCGCCTCTTCCGTCGGCGCGGCCGCAGCTGCTTCCTGCGAATGGGCGACTGCAGAGAGCTCTGCCGCGCGTCGATCGGCGGCGGCAGCAGCATCGAGATCTCGAACGTCAGGTGCGGACGAAGCGGCTCCGTCGCCGCGTTCACGGGCACGAGCAACGAAGCGGTGGCGCCTTTGGCAGGCGACCTAGTAGACTGTCCTGCTACTGCTGCGACTGGCACTAGCTTGTGTGCGGAGAGCCGCTGCAGCGCTAGTGCCTCTTTCCTCTGGACGATCTTCTCCAGTGCGGTGGGCTGCTGACCTGATTGCTGCTTTGGGGAGTGTGGTGACGCTAAAGACTGCTTCTCACCATCGCCGTCTCCATCCTCATGACTGTGTAGCGGCGTGCGCGAGAGACGCGCCATCGCCGCCATCATCCGCAGGAACCGCTCGCCGAGCCGCAGCTGCTGCTCTTCATTCGACTCTGCGTCGCTGTGCAGGCATCCAGCGCTGGCTTCCGCAACAAGCTCGTCGCCATACTCTCCATTTCTGGCGGCGTCTTCGTCAGTGAGCTCGTGCTGTCGCTTGACGATGCCATGCCCCCCTGTGACGCTATGAGCTGCGTCACGCTTCGCGTGCTGCTTCGCCTGCCTCTGCTGCTGGCCTGCTGCTTTCGTCAGACTACGCGCTTGCAGTTGGTCTCGTGGTACGAGCGCCAGCCGCGGCACCCTCCGCTCCACGGTCGCATGCATTGCTTTCTTCACATGTGATGGATGCAAATGTGTTGATGTGGATCACGAAACGACGCGAGGCATTCATGCATTATCGAAGGTATCGTATCTTACATTAGAGGTATTCTGCACCCCTCTTTACTCCGATACAACTACTCGTTAGAACAGGTTGATCACCCAGCAAATACCTTCCAAACAGCATAATATGCTCTTCGATAGGCTCAACCCGCGTATCGACTCGACTGGTTTTGGGCCTTCACCGTCAGCATCAATCAATCCGAAAAGAAGCAAACATCATGGCGCGCGGAGGCAACGCGAAGGCGCCAGGCAAGGCCGCGTCGCCACCTCAGGCGGCGAAGAGCAAGACCAAGGGCAAGGGGAAGGGCGGTGGCGGCGGCAATGAGGACGTGCGCCGCGAAGCCCCACTGCAGGCGATCCTCTTCGCCGACTCGTTCACCGAGACGTTCCGCCCGATCTCGCTCGAGATGCCCAAGGTGCTGCTGCCGCTGGCTAACGTGCCGATGCTCGAGTACTCGCTCGAGTTCCTCGTGTCGTCGGGCGTGAAGGAAGTGATCCTCTTCTGCACGCACCACGTGGAGCAGATCGAGGCGTTCATCCGCGACAAGTCGCAGGTGGCGAAGCGCATCGACGTGCAGTGCCTCTCGAGCCCGTCGTGCATCACTGCGGGCGACGCGCTGCGCGAGATCGACCGTCAGCAGCTCATCCAGTCGAACCCGTTCGTGCTCATGAGCGGCGACGTGGTCGCGAACGTCGACCTGCCGGCAGTCATCGAGGAGCACAAGATCCGCAAGAAGAAGGACTCGACGTGCATGATGACGTCGATCTTCAAGGAGATCCAGCCGAACTTCAGCACGAACATCCGGCCGCTCACGGACGAGCTCATCGTGGGTATCGACAGCACCACGTCGCAGATCGTGCTTTACGAGGACGACCCGGCGAAGCGCTCGACGCGGCTGGCGACGATCTTCCTGGAGGACCACGCGCAGATCTCGCTGCGCTCGGATCTCATGGACTGCTACATCGACATTTGCTCACCCGAGGTGCTGCTCAAGTTCGCCGAGGACTTTGACTACCAGGACCTGCGCCAGGACTTTTTCCACAACGAGGTGCAGAACTACGAGCTCGGCAACAAGTTCTTCGTGAAGATCGTCACGGACGAGTTCGCGGCGCGCGTGATGGACCCGCGCACGTACAGCGGCATCTCGCACGCGATTCTGCAGCGCTGGGTTTTTCCAATGGTGCCGGACACGAACTACTTGGGGCCCGAGGATACGACGTACTCGTACCACCGCGGCATGGTCTACAAGGAGGACAGCGTGAGTCTCTCGCGCACGTGCGCGATCGGCCGCGAGTCGATCCTCGGCGCCGGCTCGTCGTTCGGCAACCACACAAGCGTGCTCAAGAGCGCCGTGGGCCGCAACTGCGTCATCGGCAAGAACGTGAAGATCCAGGGAAGCTTCCTCTGGTCGAACGTGGTCGTGGAGGACGACGTGAGCATCACGAACGCGATTCTGTGCGACAACGTGGTGATCCGCAAGGGGGCGGTGATCGAAGAAGGCTGCGTGCTGTCGTTCGGCGTCGTGATCGGCGAAGGTTTCAAGCTCAAGGCGTTCACGAAGGTGACGACTGCGGCGCACGTGGAGCAGGAGGACGAGTTTGCATCAGATGATGATGAAGAGGCCGATGACAAGGACGCAAATAAGAACCAGGCAGGCCAGGCTATCGCTACAGACGAGTCCGGCGCGATCGTGTGGAACGCAAAGGAGGTCGGCGTCGGCGGCGTCGGTCGTCTGTGGACGCTGGACGACGACGACATCCACGTGGACTCAGACGACGACGAGAGCGACGACGAAGAGAGCTCGTCGGCGAAGGAGCCGCTGGACGTGCGTCGTCTCGACAAGCTCAAGAGCCTGATGATCGGTGCGTCCGACATCGTGATGAAGAAGACGCAGAAGTGGAACGACTGGGAGACGCTGAGCCTGTCGGACGACGAAGACGACGACTTGGACGGACTCGACGCCGACGGCATGCTCGACGAAGTGCCGTTCAGCCAGATCATCAAGGAGAACGTGATGAACGGCGACCTGGCGGGCCACGCGGTCGAGGACGTGTTCATGGAGATCAAGAGCTCCAAGTTTGCGCACAACCGCACGTTCGCAGACGTGATCGGCGCGATGCTCCCCGGTTTGCTGGAGCTCGTGCCGACCGAGAACCAGTCGGCGATGGCCATCCTGGGCCAGGTGAAGGGCAAGTTCACCAAGTGGACGAGCATTATCAAGAAGTGCCTCGTGGAGCAGGAAGACCAGGTGGCGGTCGTGCACACACTCGAGGCGTTCTGCGCCGCGGACGAGCGCCGCGCCGTATGGTCGCCGCTCTTCCGCTTCCTGTTGCAGATCGTGTACGACCTCGAGTGGGTCTCGGAGGACGTGATCCTCGAGTGGCACACGGCGCGCAACGCCGAGAACGACAGCAACGAGCTGGCGGCGCTCGCCAAGTCGCAGGCGGTGCAGGAGTTCGTCGACTGGCTGCAGGAGGAGGAAGAGAGCGACGACGACGATGACGATGATGACGATGAGGATGAGAGCGACGAGGAGGAGGACTAGAGAGAGTAGGAAGACGGATGGAGTTGCAGTTGCTGTTTGCCGTCACGTGAGACAGATGCATTGCAAAACAAAAAGAGCTGATAGTTTATTCGTTCGCGTCTGTGTGTGTGTTGCATCCACTTTCACTGGAGATAAACGTTGTTGTGTTAATGATTCTGACGTTAGGGAAGGCGTCCAGTGGGAGCAAGGAGAAGCTTCGACAGGGCTCCGTGTCTTTGTGACTCCGCTGGTGATGCCCTAGACACTCCGCGTAAACTAGGAGCTGCGCATCGGTTGACGAACGAACGTCTTGTATTCTTGTATATGTACATGTGGAAGTCTTCTCTGTTGATACAGTCCGTGGGTGTAGGATTTGTGTTGCGTGCCAATTGGAGCTGCGTTGATCAGATTCGATGAAACCAGAATTACGGCAAACCTCACACATCTTAGCATACCAGAGCCTGCTTCAGCTTTTCACTGGCAAGCTTGGAGCGTCCTGCTGACTTGCTCCACTCACTAGCTCTGCAAGAACGCGGCTGCTATTAGCGATTATGGTCCTGCTGAGCTCATCCGGTGTGCGCAACTCGCCGTCCGTCAAGTATTTCCCCAGACACTTGAAGTCCGTTGCCTTCCTTCCCACCCTCTCTGCGCGCATCAACTGGTATCTGTTGCTCCATTTCGATTTGCAGGTCTGAGAATGCCTAGCGACAGCTTGCCTCTCAACAGCTCACCGCAAGAGTGAGCAGCTCAGCCACAAATGAGCAAGTAGCCAGCTAGTTAGCTTGCATCGTGGTCGGCTCCGAGATGCCGATGGCGCCAGAAAAACAACGGCACCCACAGCTGCGCACAACAAGCCGCGACGAGCTTGTGCTTCACGTCCACAGGCTTCGGGGCCAGACATAATGCCAGCGTTTGACCAAGTTGGGCCGCATCGGTGCCCTTCCTCTGGTTCTTTTGCACCGCGATTGATTGATACACAGGAGAGCGGATTTCTCCACTTGCTCCAGCGCTCCAGCGGGCTGCGTTCACTTTTGCGAGGATCGATGACCGCTGTTTGTTTGATCAAGTCGGACTGCAAAGAGAGGTCGGTCTCCCCGTCGAGAATACGTTACGTTGCCTCAACTCGGATTTGACAACGCGAACGAATAATCAGGAGGTGTGTGGTTTCTCTCTCTTTCTCTCTCTCTCTCGCACGCGCACACTGCGTTTCTGCGCCGCTTTCGCTATTCTTCAACACGCCGACTGAGCTCACTTCCTCTCTTTCCGCTTGATCTCTAGCGTTGAATATGCTGCGCTGCAAGTGGGTCCATCCATCCATCTATTGCATCCACAGGCGCAAAGCCACTTAATCGCTCGGGCGATAGATAGCGCGCTTGGTGGTGATGGTGGTGACGCTGCCACTGACTGACTCTACTGATGAGAAGTGCAGCGACGACTGCGACGATGGCATTGGGGTTGGCGCGAGCGCCATGAGTGCTTCTGATAGGAGGACAGCGCGTTGAAGTGAGGCGGAGCAGCTTAGTGTGCACCCATTTGGAGTGTAAACACTCGCCACGTCGACAGAATTGGGTGGATGGATGGATGGATGGACGGCTGGTGGTTGGTTGCTCATGGCCCGCCTGACGCAGTCGGACATCCGCTTGCTGCACTGAAGACAGATAGATACACTTTGCACAGGTCAGCGCGTACGTGGCGGCTTTGTCATGTGTTGTTGCTACAAATGGGCTCTGTGTCTGTGCTGGGCGGCTTTTCGAAAAGCGAAAGGTGCATCAGCCTCTGCTAGCGCATATGAAATTGAATTATGCTTTTGAAAAGGATATGAAATTACTGAATCTGTCTCTTCCGCCGCAAAAAGAAATCATAAAAAGATCTTTGAGCCAAATTGGCCAAAATGGCTGAAAGGGGCGTGTGGAGACCACGACGTTCTGATGTTCACTCACTCTCTCCAGAAGAAGAGAGTGAAGCCGAAAGGCTCTAATAGAGCCACATAGAATTTGCATGATGACGAAAGCATACCCGCGTGTCGGTGTCATGCTGCGCGTTGATTGTTGTTTGGGTTGTGTATCTAATTTACTGTACCATGGGGCGGATTTGTGCTTTTTGTGTGTGGCAAATGTGTGGGAAAGTTGCGCTTCTTCTGCTGCTTCGTTTCTGAAGAAGGAACGTTGGACCTTGTGTGAGAGAGAGAGGGAAATGCGGGAGGAGGGGTCAAGAGATGGGGCCACAACTGCATAACTGCACAGACAGCGGAGTGCAAGGGTTTATGAAAAGCGAATGCTATTTGGAAGGGTATGCAATTTAGGAGGAAATCGATAGGCTGTCTGATGGGTTTTGGATCTTACGACCCGGCGTCACCCTCCTCCGAACCTTGAAGCGAAAACGAAAGTTCCACGCATCATCAGGAATCATTTCCCCCATTTCGGCCACTCAAATCCACGGGACCTTAAATTCAGCCAATCGAAACGCGCGCGAAGACTCAGGATTGTGGCGCACCGTTTAAGTGCGAGTGCATTGTCCGCTGCCAAAGGTCAGGTAGCAGCAGGCAGGCAGGCAGGTGGAAGGAAAGCAGAGAAAGATGCCACCACCACATTCCAATTCGCCTCCTCGCTGAGAAGACACGAGAGATCGAGAAGCGAGAGGACGAACGCCCTTCCTTCCTTCCTTCCTTCCATCCATCCCGCCATCTCTCCTTCTTTCCTCCGAATTCCCTGACGCCCACTGCGTCGGCAGCTGACGCGTCGCCTCACCCGACGTTTCTCTTCCTTCCGTCTCCGCTTTTGCAGCAGTCGCCACCGCATTCGCCCAGGAGCTCCAAGCAGCAAGAAACAGCCACAACCACCCGCTCTTTCTCGCTTCTGTGATCGTGTGCGCATATCCGTCAGTCCCCAATCGACCCACAAACGCCGATACCTCCACCCACTCTATCAACCATGTACTGGTCGGCCGCGATGTCGCTCAAGACGCCCCCGAGGGAGAAGACGCCCAACTACGGCTCGTTCAGCGGCACTTCGAGAACGCTCACGTCGGCTTCACGGACCAGCAGTGGGAGCAACATACGCATCCCGCAGAGCATCCCCGAGCACCAGTGTCTGCACTTCGCCTCGCCACGCCTGCAGCACTGCGAGGAAGAGAAGCTCGCCGAGTACTACGAGATGGAGCAAGCCGCCAACTACGCGAGCAACCACAGCAACAACAACAGCGCGACCACGACCGTGACGGTCACCGCGTCCAAGACGCTCCAGATGCTGCTTCTCAGCAGCAGCAAGCTCGAGCAGTACTACAGCAGCGCAAGCAGCACGACCTCCACCAGCAGCACGTCTTCGTATTCCAGCCAGAGCAGCGAGCACTCGTACGTGGAGCTGCACTCGAGCGACCTCGACCCCAGCACGAGCCACAACAGCACATCATTGTTCTCGTACCTGAATGGATCTTTCGGATCCGAACCGAGCCACGAGATCGCAGCTGCGCGCGCCGCAGGGGAGGACGCCGACCAGCTCAACTACTGGATGCTCGAGCGCGAGCGCCTGCGTGCGAAGCGCGAGCGACGGCATCTTTTATCCAAGAAAGCGGCACTATCTGGCGCGAAAGTGGTCGACGACGAGCCCGCGTCAGCGTGGCGGACCGGCGCCATCATGTGCTCGGTGCCGCTGCTCTTAATTATTCTATTCGCGATCTTCGTGCTGCTCTCTGGCGAAGGCAGCGCGAGCGCTGTCGCGCCGAGCGCATGGGAGATGATCGTGACCACTGTCACGGGCAAGACGAGCGACAACAGCAGCAGCGCCACAAGCGCAGAGATCGCCCACGCCGCGCTTCGAGGCAGCGGCTGATCTCCAAAGCCCACACACCCACACATACACACATATTCGTCCCATCGAGTCACGTATATAATCAACCTATAATGCAGGTATTTTGAAATCTTCTTCTCCTTGGCGTGTAGTAGTGGCTTGGCGTATTCTTCAATCAGCATGCCGCTCGCTTGGCCTTACGCGACACCTTCGTCTTATGTGGTGAAGAAGAGGTTCAAGAGCCCCTTGAGGTACGCGACGATCTCGCCGGCGCCGAGCTTCGACTCGCCGTAGATGCGGTCCACGAACGTGATCGGCACCTCGGCGATGCTGTAGCTGCGCTGGCGCGCGCGCACGAGGATCTCCATCTGGAACACGTAGCCGAGTCCCTGGATGGAGCTCATGATGTCCTCGATCACCGCGCGCTTGTAGAGGCGGAAGCTGCCCGTGAGATCCGATACCGACGGGTTCAGTAGCACCGTCGCGAGGTAGTTTGCCACGCGGCTCGTGAGCTTGCGGCGCAGGTCCCAGCCGTACACCTGCACATTCATACATACGCACACTCAAGCCAAGTGAGTCTTGCGAGTATGTGAGAGAGATCAAGTTAGCATCATGCATGCGAGAACGTACGCCTCCGCCGGGGATGTATCGCGTACCCGTGACGATGTCGTAATTACCAGACGCTTGCATCCTGTGTTCGAGCAACAATCGTATCAATGGTCGAGTCAGTAACGCAGCGTACGAGCAATTCGAATCTGGTGTCGTACCTGATAAACTCTGGAATGAACTTGGGCTGCATAAGCGCAATTAAACACACATACGCACACCAATGTCAGCATTTCCTCATTATTTCAACAATTGCCCCCTCAATGCCAACGTACGTGGTGCGAGAGGTCGGCGTCCATGAGGAACACAAAGTCGCCCGTGGCCTTCTTGAGCCCGTCGCGGTAGGCGGAGCCGAGGCCGAGCTTGCCCTTGCGCGGGAGGATCACGATGTGGTCCTTGCCGTAGATCTTCTGCAGATCCAGCGCCACCTGCAGCGTGCCGTCGGGGCTGTTGTCCTCCACGATCACGATCTCATACTCGAGCGAGCTAGAGCAGCAGCAACAAGAAGCATCGAGCAAGCGCATTTCATCAAACCACGTAAGTTAAGAATCGACCGTGTGATGCCTGTAGAGACACTATGAGAGAATAGAAAGCACGCACTTTTCGCGGAAGGCCTTCTCCAGCAGCCAGATGATGAGCGGCAGGTTCTCGCGCTCGTTGTACGTCGGCAGCAGCACCGAGTACTTGGGCTTCCCGGTCGTCGTGGTCGCCATTTTCGCTTCAATTTCCCTTTCGCACGTTTATTGTCCTGCCACGCGCCACCTCTGCGCATCAAAGGCCCCGGTTTGATGTGGCCATTTTACCTTAAAATGGGACATTGCCTCATCACATGTGAACCACACTAAACTCATCACAACCAGCAGATCCAAAACTTCGGAAGCGAACACTTTTCGTTGCTCGGATCACTCATTCGAATGGTCGAGTGCGGGGGCAAATGACTGGCGGGGCTGATGGCTGTGGGAAGGCTGGTTGCCACCTCCACCATTGTTGTTGCCGCCGTTGCCATGTTCGTGTCCTGATTCACCTTTACCGCCCGGAGTCTGATGGTCGTACTCGTTTCCACTCGTTTCTGAGGCTGAGGGTTGACCTCCGCCAGTCTGAGCTCCACCGGCCTGTCCATCACCAGTCTGACCTCCACCAGTTTGAGTTC
>JAASFI010000837.1:0-16082 GCA_023333705.1 Globisporangium viniferum | reverse complement strand
CTATACTTTTTCATAGGGTCAAAATGTGAAAAATTGACTTTTCTCTTTCAATTTTTACTCTTTTTGCATGTGGTTTTCTGTGTTCTCTTTCTTTTTTACCATGAAAGCTCCTGTTTGAACAGCGCTTTCAAAAATGAAAAATTGAAAAAGAAAATCGAAAAAAATCGGGTGCGTCTATAATTTTTCATATGACTGTATACCCAATTCGTCAATGACTCGATCTGAAAGACCATAGGTATTTTAACCGAAGGGGCGTTATACATGTGGCAAAAATCTTCTGCACCCTCCAAAAAAATTGGGCACCTCGACTACAAAACCCGTGGGAGTACTTTGTGAGGGAAGTTAGTAGTGTGATTTCGTAGCGTGTTTCCCATTCCCGTATAATCAGCCCTTTTTTGCTCCACCGTGTCTGACCCGCCCAAATCCAATTACTGCTTGCCGCAGACGTTCATGGTTTGACGGCAATTTAGCTGTTTTTCGTTCCCACTACAACGTGTTAACAACCCATCTTCGAGTCAACCAGACCAAAAGACGGTGTTTATGGTAGTTTAGCACTGTATTCTGCAACCAAATCCGGAAATAATTTTACGAAAGTAAGATTGATGCGATCAATGCATTGGTTTCTTGTGATCACATAACCATTTCCTTTTTTGCTCGGATTGTTTTCTGTAGAGATACAGGTACAGACAGATTAAATCACGAGTGAATTATTTAATTGTCCCGAAAGAGAATGGACAGTTTGCTTACTTGGCCTACTGCGTTTGTTCAGTTGATCCCCCATACAAATTGGCCCACTGGCACCACACAGGAGTATGGCATCTGCCGCCACTGACTCAGTGAGAATCGTCTTCAAAATATCTACTCACTGCAGGTAAGGCGCCTTAAATCACACACTCGTATCCAAGGGCAAATATCACTGGTATCATTGCTTCCAAGTTACAGAATGTAAGCTCTCTATGCGGCCTGATCCTTCTCCTGTTGACGAAAATCGCTTCATTTGCTTTCTACCTCGAACGCGTTTTTTGCAACGATAGCAGCGCTTGAAAGAAGGCAGCATTGTGGTTCCTTCTGGTTTAATGAGTGACAAATTCACTCTCGAACAGCTCGATCGAAAATGCTTCGAGTTGTAGAGAAGTAAAATTGAGGGGCTGTGAGCCGGGCTGGGTTGTTTGAGTCTGCGTCAACGCCCAAGTTCTGTTTGTAATGAAGCGCAGCACAAACATGGGCGCATTGGATTGGATACGCGTTCCACTGAGCACACGTACAGGTGTTGGCCACTCTGATAGACTAACGCCTGTTCTTATCATCAAATCTAATGGAAAGAGACTGGCAATTAAAGTTGTTGCGAATGGCACGCCTGGTGGGATGATTGACCTCAAACAAACGCGTAGGTGCCCGAAAGGTCACGTTACGGTGCATAACACAAAGCATGGACGGACACTACTGTAAGGAAATTCTATATTTGATCTTTCTGAGATTCGAAATAGACTCCCCCTCAGTTTTCCTGCTCGACAACCTGGCATGCTACGTGTCCAAAACCGCCCAAGCCACCGTTGAAGTTAAAGCCTGCACCAAGGTTGACCCCCCCCCCCCACGCCTAACATCAAGTCCGTCTGCCGGCATTTGGATGTGGGGGGTATGGGCTCCCTGATGAGCAAAATGTGAAGTCTGGCTGCAAGAAACGAAGATCGAGTCGACTGCAGAGAGAATGGGATTTGGGTGGGCGAGTTTTGGGTCTTTTCCATCCCAATTTAGAATTTTCCGCAATCTCATGCAAAATCAAAATACCATATGGGTGAGTTTTCCGTCTTCACCTTGTTCAGGTGGTCAAAATGACCATTGAATGCGATGTGGTTACGCCTTTTGGTTTGTCACTTTGCTACAGTTGATAGGGAGATTTTGGACCAAACTACAAAAACTTGTCATGTGGTAGAGGAAAAAAGAGAGGAAAACCAAAGGTTCATTCACCACCAACACAAATGTTGTCGAGAAGTTACATGCATTTGCATTTCTCCTTTTTCCATAGAGTGTCTATCACGGTTCGTGCTGCGAAAGCCAAGGAGCCCTCCCAGAGTCGAAAACGAGAGTGGTGGCGTTCTATGCACGTGACCAACACTCTTTTTATGAAGTTAAGTATGGACCATTATGCATGAACAGAAATGGGACCATTGTTGACCCCCTATTCATCAAAACAAAAGATAGATGATTTTTTGGCGCCAATTCACGCTTGAAGAAAATGAATTTTGAAACTCTTTCAACGTAGAAATGTAGATCTCACAAAGACCTTTTTGAATGTGAATTTTATGTTTCTGAATTGTAAAATTGAGAAAATTATGAAAAACATCTTTATCAACTGTCGCAAAGCGACTGTAAATGCAAAGCATGTCCACCTGTGTGTACCACTTCTCGCACACATCCAAACATAAAACTCATGCAAAGCCAAGTGTAGCTCAAGCTGCCGGAACCGGACTGCCATCAAGAGCGCACTAACGACATCCGCCGCATTCCCAGTTGCAAGAACCGCTCACTGCAGAACGTCAGTCAAGACAACAAATCGCCGCTGCTCATTCGCAAGCAAACACCCGGTCGAGAAGATGGTATATTCGCGTGAGAAACAATTGAGAAAGGCGCTTTCATTTGTGAGTATGTAGGAAAAATAGTGAATAGAGACGAGATAGAAAAGTTGTTTGAGCGGAAACGTGGTTGGTATCTGATGAAGCTGGCTGGCGGCCTCTTCATCGACGCAATGACCATGAAGAACGTGTCCAGGCTGTTCAGTCATTCATGTGATCCAAGCAGTGTCGCTGAGATGAAGTACGTGGACGCCATCCTTCGTGTTGGAAATTTGGCTTCGAAGAGAATTAAGCAGGGATAAAAAGCCACATACAACTACGGTAACGGTTATCCTATGAAAAAAAATTGTGCGCCGAATGCATCACGAGATAAATACATCACCTCCAAACTTGTCTCTCGAGAAATCCGTCACTATGCATTTACGATTTGTATTGTCGGTAAAATCGTCCACTCTGCAATTAGTACGGCCGGCAACCCCGTCCACTCGTAAACGGTATGGTCGGCAAATCCGTCCACTTGGCTGCTATTGATCGGCACAGCCGTCCACTTAACTAATGAAATGGTCGACCAATCCGCCCATTTGGCAGTTTCGAAGGACACATTGCAAATGCACTAGGTACTGTACTACGTAGTAGCTGAACAATAATTTTATCGGATAGCATCAACAACGCTTCACGCGCTATCGAAATTGTGTGCTTTTCAAAACTAAGCGATGTTGGCTCAATGAGTCTACGCACTCGCTTTTTCACTTGTGCGCTTGATGGAGGGAGGCGGAGAACGATTTTGTTTTCGATACTCATAGGGATTGCGACGCCACATTGGAAGTCTTCGTGCCACACTGCAAAGCATGACTCCGCATTCGTGCTCGACTCTCTCGCTTTCCCACACAGCCAGAACGTTGCAGAATCCTTCAAACACTTTTCTTGAACGGCGTCTCTGCTGCTTTTCCGCCAACGCATCGCCGGAGTGGAGAGTAGACTTCACAATTGCGCTGACGGCGATTCTACTTTCCAAGCGCACTACGCCATTTCTCTGTCAGGACCATCTGGTCGGCGTTTTCTGCGCTTGTTTGGTTTTGATGACGGCGTCCTAGTTGCGCTAAGTTCTTCGGTGTTTGCAAAGCCAGCAAAGCCGACTTTCGCGAGCTGGGTGTGTAGTAACAGTATGAAGTCAGCCTTCTTCACAGATTGATCGCCAGCCCGTTTCTCGCACTCTACATCCATCGCAGATGAGTTCACAATCACCAGATCGACGAGCCTGCGAACAGCGACTTATGGTACTTTCGAAATCAGCTGTTCAACTGAGTTGAATACCGCTGTTACCGTACTAATTGCTGCCCTGCTCATCGGCGCTCTCCTGCTCCGCGTCGTCTTAGTCTGATTCGTCCAGCTCCTTGTGGTCTTGCTCGGCGCCGTCTTGCTCATCATTTTTCAGCTCCACGGCGCGTCGGTTGTGCTTGCCGAGCGTTTTCTTCTCACTGGCGCGCTTCTTGCCCGGCTTGTTGTTCCGAAAGTTGCGTCCTCAGCGCTGAGATTGTCGATTGGGCTCACAGGCTCACAGGTAATACCACACACCTGGTAGCGTGTGAGTGAGTTGCCGAAGGTGGGGGGGGGCGAGCAAAATTGCACAGGTGAAATCTACAAGCACGTGCACTACTTAGTAGAGTACATAATCACTTTGTAAACACATTTGCAACACTTACAAAGCGTCGTCCGACTCTGTGACAGGGTCACACAGCACCTTGCGTTGAGGAAGCGTCGATGACGCGGGCACGTTCCGTGCAGTAACGAGTGTTACAGATATCGTGGGTATCGAGTGCTTAGCACAGCTTGGTTCTTGCTTGCGAGGTAAACTAAGACTGAATGTATGGATGATTATCCTGCTATGTCCTTTGGGTTCTATACTAAATCTAAGATAAGCCATCCGAGCCGGACCGGCTGTCCTGGCTCCCTGCGTAATTACGACTTCTTACGAAGAGCAATACCGTAAGGTACGCAGACCCATTAGAGAATGGGAGGCTGTCGTGCACGTGACGTGGCGACAGCCCGTGGTTAGTGTTTGCCACACTAATCCATGTAACAGAGAATTGACCCCTTACAGACTCGCTGCATCCTGGACAGTAGTATTTCGTGTTCTGGCGGTCGCCAATACTTTCTTCATGATGCTCAGACATTGCATTGGCGTCGTCGACGCTTGCAGATGCTTTTCACGATCTGATACTCTCGTCGCGACAAGTGTTCGCGGTCGGTCCACTCGTTGCTGACGATCACTGCCAGAATAACCCACAAAAAACCCAAGCAAATAGGCCAAGCCCATTGCTGAACACCCCCTTTCATTGGTTGAAAACATTGATGCTGAGATATAATTCGCTAAAAATCATTTGAATTTGAGCACATCGGGGGAGAAAGGGGGTACGCCGCTGGTTACCCTCTATCATTTCTATCGGTTGCATTCACTTTTTATGAGAACAGGCAGCGTAAAGAAAAAGCGCCACTCACGGAGCTCAGTGACGCCAAAACGCGGCTCGCGCGCGCACTCGACACAGCTCACGGACAACTGAACTGCCTGCAATCGCGCCTCCGTCCTGACGAGTTGTAGCAGCGCTCAGAAGACGTTGCGTTTGTTGTCAATCTGTCAACCAGAAGCGAACGGCGCGCTGCGATTGGTTGCAAGTTGGCGGTAAGTGCGGCGGTGGTTTATGATGATGCTGTATCCCCGTGTGATTGTTTTTCTGTGCATTTTCCGCAACGAGTGCGAGTGCTACAGTATGAAGGGCGACACGATCTAGAGATGGGTCCTCGTGGCATTTTGTAGCTGATGGCTTCTATGTCTCTGTGTGCTTCTCTCTCTCTATGTGTGCGAGGATGCTCAGATTCCATTTGATCGTGGAGCCGCGCAGCACTACTTGCCTCAAGGCCGACTAACCATTCTGTCAGTGCCAGGTTTAAAGGGATGCCAGCGAGCAAGAAGCGCATCAAGCTGCGCTCGGCGTCGACGACGCCTGAACAAAAAGTGCCGGCGGCGCTGCGCGACTGGGTGCACATCTGGCACGGCGTGAGCGTGCACAACGACCCGACGGACGACAGCGCGATCTTCCACGCCGGCTCGCGCGTCGAGGAGCTCTCGTTCTGGCAGCAGTTCGTGCGCCTGCCGTCCAACTCGCTCTTCCCGCGCGTGGTCACGATTGCGAACCCGCGCAAGCAGTACAAGGACTTTCTCTACGTGCTGCTCAACCTGCGCTGGCCCGTGCTGTTCACCGTGCTGCTCGGCGTATTCGTGATCAACATCTTTTTCTTTGCGCTGATCGTGTGCTACGGCTGTCGCGAGCCAGACGATTTCCTGCACGCGTTCGACTTGAGCTACCAGACGTTCACGACCATCGGGTTTGGCGTCGTGTTCCCCAAGCACACGTGCAGCAACGTGGTGATCTCGTTCGAGTCGTTCGCGTCGATGCTCGTGACGTCCGCGATCACGGGTCTCGTGTTTGCAAAGTTCGCCAAGCCGATCGCCAAGATCGCGTTCAGCAAAGTGTGCGTCGTGCAGCCCTACGGAAAAGAGTACCTGGCGCTCGTCGTGCGCGTCGCGAACGCCACGCAGTCGCGCGACGTGACCCACGATGTGATCATGGAGACGAACTTCAAGCTAAACCTGTTGCGAGTGGAGCACAACAGCCAGTCCGGACCGAATGTGTCATCTTCCGAACAGAGACATCCACCAGCACCGCCGTCGGCGGACTTTAAGGACTCTTCAGTCAGCTCAAACACCACGAATACGACCAGTAACAACAGCTCGCAGGCAAGCAGCAGCAAGAGCAACAACAAGTCGCTCCGGTCGTACAACCTCAAGATCCTGCAGAACAATTTCATCACGTTCCGCATGGGCATCGCGGTCGTGCACGTGATCGACGAAGAGAGTCCGTTCTTCGGCATGAACGAACAGGACATCCTCGAGTCCGACATGATCCTCGAAGTCGCCATGTCGGGAGTCGACTCGACGCTGCAGGACACGGTCGCCGAGCGGCTCATGTACACGGCGTGCGACATCAAGTGGGGGTACCGCTTCGCCGAGCTGTTGGACTTTGACGAGTGCAACATGGAGGTGATTATGAATTTCGCCAAACTCAGCTCGATTGAGCCTGCGCCGATTGATGATGCCAAGTATCTTCGCCCAGCGAATGCTGCGTCTGGCGCGTGCCATCAACGCAGTCAGCACAGTCACCAGAGTGCCAGGACTGCTACCAGTACGAAGAAAGCGAATGCGAGAGACTCATTGGAGCCGATTGACGAGCACGGTAGTGCGGACGAGTTGACAGCAGAGCTCGAGCCGATTGATGAGCTTGGCGCAGAAGATCCCGAGGTGTTTCGGCGTCAGCGGTCGACTTCTGAGGGCTCTGGCATTGCAGAACGAGTGATGAAACGCGTCCCAAGCAAGTGCAGTCTGGGCATGGAGCCGCTGTTTGAGCCGTTGCTGCAGCGTCCTGTTGGCACGCAACGGGTGCAATCTGTTGCTGTCGATACAGCTCGCTCAGGTCGGTATCAGCGCCTGAGCTCTGGTCCTGCAACTTTGGAACGCGCTAACGACCCAAGCAACACTGGCGAGTTCGTCATCCCGATTCCACAGAAACGACAGATCCAGAGCCAACTCGCTGGGGAGATTGTAGTTGACGAAGACGAGACCAGCACGATTTCCGATCTTGAAGATGGTGGCGATTACGAGGAGCTCGACCCCAGACAGTCGCGAGGAGCGCAGTCGGTCAAGTCGATCGAAGTTGAAGACACGCCTCGCTTTCTCAAGATCTCGCCGCTCAACATTCCAAAGACGTACGACTTCATGCGCTTTTACCACAGCGCGCTGTACGTAAAGTGGCCGCGCATCATTTTCATCTTTGTGATCGCGTTCCTGGGCATCAACGTCATCTTTGGCTTCCTGTACTGGTTCCGATCGAACGACATGGACTGGTACCCGGAGGTGACGGTGACCAAGTTTGAGCTTGCGGTGTTTATGAGCGTGCACACATTCTCCACGATCGGCTACGGGTCGATCGCGCCGAGTCCGTCGTCGCTGTACATAAACTTTTGGGTGCTTGTCGAGTCGTCGCTGGGGATCATCGCGACCACGATCATCACGGGCATCGCCTGGTCCAAGTTTGCGCGTCCGCGAGCGCACATCCACTTCTCGGAAAAGATCGCGATCTGCCGCATCTACGGACACCGTTGCCTCGTGTTCCGCGCAGCCAACACGCGCCACAGCGGCGACGTGCACGAGAACTTTTTCCGCATCGGCGTGATCCTGACGAACCGCAAGACGGGGCTGCGCCAGATGTACGACGTGCCGCTCGTGACCGCGGAGTGGCCATCGATCAAGCTGCCAGCGACGCTAATCCACATCATCGACAAGAGCTCTCCATTCTATAAGTTTCAGTCGGTCGACGATCTCTCCGAGTCGCGCGTCGCGGTCATCGCGCTGCTCACGGGGCTCGACACGACGTTCTCGGAGAACGTGTATGCGCGCAAGATGTACTTCTGGGACGACTTCACGTGCGACATGCGCTTTGCAGACTTTGCCTGCGTGGAGCGGGACCGCGTAATCGTCGACTACGAGCGCTTCGACCAGCTTGTCCCCGAAGTGCCTTCATCGTCGCTTAGATGATGGGTGTAGCGGTGGACTTTGTAAACGTAAGATAATGTGTAGAATGAATGATCAAGAATCACCTTTTTTTATTTCGTGAAGAGATTGTCTTTTGTGTTTCTAAAGGGAGAAAATGGGAAGCGTTGATTCAATTGTCCTCAGCAAAAAGAACGAAAATGTAAGAGCAGCATGAAAATCCTCACCCACACGTCGAATCCACGCGGGTGTATAATATTTTTCGTTGAACTTCGAGACTTGGGGGAGATCGTGTCTTCTTCTCTTGGCGTGGGCACTTGGATGGCTCGCTGGCTGATCGCGACGCACGAAAGCTCCACCACATAAACCGAAAAAGTTGAGAGCATAATTACCAGCGCTGGAA
Organism: Globisporangium viniferum; assembly: GCA_023333705.1. Taxonomy (NCBI): domain Eukaryota; phylum Oomycota; class Peronosporomycetes; order Pythiales; family Pythiaceae; genus Globisporangium; species Globisporangium viniferum. The sequence goes on along the minus strand of JAASFI010000837.1, from coordinate 7,501 downwards.
GCCACCACGGCCGCCACGGCCGCCACGACCACCACCACCGCCGCCACGACCGACCAGAGCGCGGAGGTCTCGAGGGACTTCTTGTTCGGCTTCTTCGAGAATCTTCACCAATGGACCGGCGAGTCGACCGTTGTCGCTCGTGAAGAACGAGAGCGCGTTACCCTTGGTTCCAGCACGGGCGGTACGACCGATACGGTGAATGTAGTCTTCGATGTTCTTTGGCATGTCGAAGTTGACCACGTATCGAATGTCCTTGATATCAAGACCACGCGAAGCAACATCGGTCGCGACGAGCACCTGCGTCTTGCCTTCCTTGAACTCCTTCAGCACCCAATCACGCTCTTCCTGGGACTTGTTGCCGTGAATCGCCTTGCACACGTATCTGCTGTTGCGGAGGTTGCGGCTGAGCTCGTCGGCGCCACGCTTGGTCTCGCAGAAAATGATAATGCGACCGCCTTCGTAGATGTCCTTCATGTGCTCCATGAGCGCGCTGTACTTCTGGTGGTCATCCATGACTTCGACGATCTGTTTGATGCTCTTGTTCGCCGTCAAGTCCAATGAACCGACAGTGACCTGGATGAAATCGGTCAGGAAGTCGTGCGCCAGCGAGACGATCTCCTTTGGCCAGGTCGCGGACCACATCAACGTCTGACGGTCCGGGCGAATCTGACTCACGATCTTTCGAAGCTGAGGCTCGAAACCCATATCAAGCATGCGATCGGCTTCATCCAGCACCAGGTAGGTCACGCGGCGAAGGTTCGTCTTGCCCATGCTGAGCATATCGATCATACGACCAGGAGTACTGCGGAAGCATCAAAAGAAAACCACACAATCAATGTTAGCAAACACATTCGCACACACTCAAGACTCAGAATCGCGCATTCGACGTACCAGATACAAATCTCCACACCACGACGAAGGTCAGCGATCTGACCGCCCTTTGGTACACCACCGTAGACGCACGTGTTCTTGATCTTGGAACTCGCACCGAACTTGTTCGCTTCTTGCTGGATCTGCACCGCAAGCTCACGCGTTGGAGCGATGATGAGCACGATCGGGCCGTCGCCAGGCTGCAAGTATGGCTGTAAGAGACACAAAAAAAATACACAGGCAAAAATGTCAGTACGAACGTGCGATGGCCATCGACACGCACAGAAGAGAAGAAAAGCAACCACGGGGAGCGCCGAGAAGTTGAGTTGCGTGCTTCGTTCCGATCCGTCGACGATCAAATTCATTGACTAAATCGATCCCGTCTGGACGAAGAAGCTGGTGTGAGAGCTGGGATGCTGTCCGACAAACGCTGAGGAGATTCTTTCGTTTCCGTTCACGTTGGCTCTTCCGTTTTCACATCGTCCCTTTTCAGGTAGCGAAATGCGAAGCAAGCCAAGTGGTTCTCGATCGTGGGTGTACACGCTGATGAATCGCTAACCCACGGACGGATCGTAATGTTTCGGTGCGATTCGACGAAGAAAAGAAAATCATCTCCACACGGCGGACACCAACTGGCTTTGCACGGCCACTGAGCAAACGGCGAGAACGCGGTCTGGACACTGCTGTCCAGGTTGCATCATGCGCCAATCACCGTTGCACTCGTTTCCCACACACCACAACACCACAGCAGCGGTAGTTGATACAGCATATCAAGCAGCGCCTCGACACTTCTCTCGTGGTTTCGACTCCAAGCCCGTGCGACGAGCAGATAGTTTCGCGATTTTCGAAATCGAAAATGACAAAACCAAAACAAAGAAAAAAGGCAAAGCGCACAGAATGCGCCTTGGCTTCAAACACAAACCTGAGCGTTGATGTGCACGATCGCTGGCAGCAAGAACGCCAGCGTCTTGCCGGAACCGGTCGCGGAAATGCCCACCATATCACGCCCAGAGAGAGCCATTGGCCAGCCCTGGCACTGAATTGGCGTTGGGCTCTTGAAACCCAGACGCATCACTTCGTCCAGCACGTATTCTAGCATTCACACACATTGAAGGACAAAATGTCAGCAACTCTTACATCCAAATAGAGATACCAGCAATGAGACAAATCACACAACATACCTGGAAAAGACGCCTCTTCGAACGTGTAGACGCACTTTGGCACACCCTTGCCGTTGACGTTGATGTCGTGCTTGCGCTTCCAGTCTTCGTACTCCTGAGGCGAGCGCTTGGTCACGTCTGGGTGTTCGTAGTAAAAGTTCTTCTCAAACACTGGGAGCGTCGAGAGGTCCCACTTGATGTTCGAGTCCAGGTTCGAGCCCAGGTCGCCGCTGCCGCCACCACCACCGAAGCCGCCGCCACCGCCGAAGCCGCCACGACCACCGCCGCCGCCGTAGCCACCACCTCCCGAGTAACCACCGCCGCCGCCGCCGTAGCCGCCGCCATAGCCGCCACCGCCCGAGTAGCCGCCACCGCCTCCACGCGAGGACGAGCCATAGTCACGACGCGACGAGGAGTCCGCGTGGCGGTCGTTCCAGCTGGAGCTTCCGCCGCCGCCAGAGTAGCTGTTGCTGCCGCCAGAGTACATGACGCTGATGCTGATGAAGGAGGTGCTGAGATAGAGAGAGAGAGAGAGAGAGAGAGAGAGAGAGAGAAAACGAGCGCTTCTTCTTCGTTCTTCTTTGGTGGAGTGCTGCTGCTGGGTGCGCGTCCTTTTGGTGGTTCCAAAGTGCCGCTTTGGTGAATGACTGAAGAAAAGGGGGGCGGCGAACAGGATCTATCGATCGCTTTGGAGAGGGAAAGGGATGGTTCAAACACTCGGTTTCCTTTTCTGAAGAGAGACGTTTTGGTTGGAAGCCGCTGCGAGCACAATTTTAGCCAATCAACGGCATATATCAATATTTTTAGCCAATGGCAAAAAGCGCAAGAAAGCGACAGGGAGAGCTCAAGTTGTGAACTGGCTGAAGTTGCGGAAGTGATGTGATGGCATTTGACTGGCGGATGAATGGACCCACGACAATGCCAACAGTGTTGAGATCCTGTCGTTTGGTTCAATTTCGCGTGAACATGCAAGCGTGTTCCTATAGAAAATGTGGCACACATGTGGAGGTCTTTGGAGATAGAGCTCATTCATGATTTTTGGCCAAGTCAAAAGCACCACTTTGCGTTTTCGTGGGCATGGCTTCTCACATTCCATTTTGACCTCGCGCGCACAAATGATCAAGAAGGCGGCCCGGAATCGTGAGCTGGTCGTGTTAGGAGACGCGCGCTCCCCGACAGCAAGCAAGGCACCTCCTCAATCCCCTCGTTCATACCTCCGAAGATCGGTCGCGTCGCGAGAACCATGGAGCAAGCCTCAGCGACCAAGCGTCTGCGACCAAGAGTCTGCAGCAAGAAGTCGGTCCTGGTTGGTTGCACGTTCTAACAACGCATTTCCTTGTAGCACCTGGGACCTCAACAAGCCCGCAGTCGTCAACCTGACGAGGAGAGAAGATAATGCGCGACGGATAGGTCCAGATCCTGAACCGAATCGCATGCGGTCACGCGGTTGCATACATAGCAACCTCGTGTGGACGTAGTAGTTCCAGCCGTGTGGATTTATATTAACAACACTGTAGTTGATACTACCATTCATGTTGCTGTTGTCTTCTGGAGCCATATCGTTCGATTCTCGTAAATGCAGGTTGCAGAAGAATTCTTCAACTCAAACACGCGGACGCATTTGCTCTTCTCTCGTTCTTCTTCGTCGTTGTTGTCGTTTTCTTTCTTACGAATGTGTAGGTCGCTAATCCATTCGGCTTGGCTTAACCGAGGATCGCGCGCTCGTAGGACGCGAACTGCTGGTTGGCTTCCGAGATGCTCACTTCCAGCTTGCGGACGCCGCGCTCCTGTAATTTGCACAGAGACAAAGTGATGATGATAGGCATGAGCAACTCTGTGAACCAAACAAAGTATATCAGAATCGGTCAACGCTAATTAGGAACGTACCAAAAGGGCGACGAGCGTGAACGCGTCCACGATTTGGTTGCTCTGTTTTGTTTGTATCACATAGGCAAACACGAATGTCAGCACAAGGTGTCCGTCCAATAGCAATCGCGAACAGAGATCTGAGGAAAACACGAACGTACAATGTAGATGGCGAGCTCTTCTGCAGACGAGTGCACGATCGGCAGCAGCGAGCAGTCCGCCTTTGGGAAGCTGCATGATGGACAGAGCACACACAACGAATGCTATTAGTGATCAAGTCCATTTCACTATGATAGTACAACAGACAGGCAGCCAGCTCTCACCTGAACTTGGCGTTGTCTTCCGTGAGAATGTGCACGTTCGTGCCATCAAACGTGATCTTGAGCGCGTCGCTGCTCATCGGCACGAGGAACGACTCGTTCAGGTCCTTGCAGATCACGCGCGAGATCTTCTTGATCTCCCCGAAATCGACCACGTAGCCGTCTGAACCCACGGCGCCAGTGATGGTCACAGCCAGGCGGTAGTTGTGTCCGTGCAGCTTTTCTCGGAAGCCCTGGGAAACAGTAAAGCGAGCAATGCGATCAGTTCGCTATTCACAATTGCTCCCCATACGAATCAAATAAATGCTGCTTACCTTGTAGGCGATAAAGTGGGCGGCGTTGAACTTCATGTAGTCCTTCGACACGTGCACCTTGAACACTTCGTTGTACGAGTTTGTGAGCACGTTGCTCAGGTTGCCTGGAGTCGCCTGGGACGTGAACGCACTCGCCGACGGGTTGACGCTTCCCAGCTGCTGGTGGCTGTGGTGCAAGCCGTGTCCGGCCGCCGCCGCCGCAGCAGCAGCGTTCCCAGCGGCAACAGTAGAGCTACTGACGCTGCTGCTGGTGCCATTGCCAGAGGACAGTGGTGCCGCCGCCGCCGCTGGAATAGCGCTAACACCAGCGCGGAGCGGCTGGATCTGCGCCTTGACCTCGTCAGGGGTCTTGACGCAGCCGCGCAGGTGCGAGCCCCAGCGGTCGACGTTCTTGGACGAGATCTCCTTCTCGCAGTAGCAGCACTTGACGAAGCCCTCGGCGGTCTCGCGGCTGACGTTCATGCGCACGATCGCCTTCTGGTCGAGCGAGAGTTCCTTCCCCATCTTCTTGTCGCTGCCGGGCGTGTTGGTGGATGAGGCCGACGTCTTCTTGCGCTTCCGCGAGAGCTGGTTCTCAAAGTCCTCCGTGTCCAGAAGGAGGTTCGACGGCGCCGGCGTGGTGGGCTCTGCGTCGCCGATCATTAAGCGACGACGGTGGTGAACGCTAGGGGCTGACTGTGGTGGCGTCAGTTGGGGGAATTCAAATGAAGGCAATCGCGCAGGCAGCTACACGCCAATAGTCAGGACAACAAGCAGGAGCTTCCAGTGATTCACTGGCAGTGAAGCCATTCGGTATCTCCCATTGGCTGAAAATATCCTTTTTCTCGTTTTTGACCAATAATTGAGCATGAAGTAGTGAACACGACTTGCACACTGCAACTTGCCTACATGTTGAAGACCAGCAAAGTGTTGAAGACCAAGAAGACCAAGAAGACCAACATGCCACAAGTCATCATAATGTACAGCAATCGTTTATTCAGCTCTTGGTATTGATGGTACACTGCTCCTGAAATTTTGGCGCGTGCTCTGGGAAGCTAGAGAGAGATAAACGCGAAATTGACATAGCCCGCTGACTGATACTCGGTTGAAGAGACGACTGACTGATGCGATCACAAACCTCTGCGGGTGGCTTCTTGAACGGAGAGTGAGTCAGACGACGACGACGGTTTCTCTTGGGCGAAAAAGATATTAGAACCGAAATTCAAACTATGAAAGGGTGGAGATATCGACTACGGACACGCAGGCAGGGATAGAAAAAATAGAGAATGCGCGCGCGGCAGCAGCAGCTAGTCGGAGACCGCCTTTGGAACGACACTGAGGAAGAAGTTCATGCTTACGCCCAGCAGGAGACCCACTTTTTGTTTGCGAGGAACGGATCGATCCAGTAGCTGCAGCAAAACACAAAGGTGAATAGAAAACCAGATTCCCGTTAGCACACGTGATGTGTTCAAATTGAATGCACAAGCCAAAAAGCACAGAGAGCTCACGTACCATCAGCAACATAAATACGCCCAAGAGCAGCCCCATGAGGAAGCCCCACAAGAACTCGGTTCCAGTGCCTTCATTGTCAGCAGCGAGGATCGAGTTGTTCATGCCAGTCATGTCGATTTGATGGTCAATCGCGATCCGTGCAGTCGGGACAACATTCAACGCTACAGAAGAAGAAAAAAACATGAGATCAAAGTCAGCCACACTGGATTCACCAAAGCAAAGCAAGACAGGTAGGTGCAAGAGCCAAGTAAGTTGACGTACAGAATTCCGACTGAGGGCCTTGAGCGTCCATCCACTCCTCTTCGAGTCGATATATCCGATCTTCGCTGGACTCGCCAGCGACTCGCTCGGCTTGGCTGATATATAAAGAGAGTTGCGGATAAAAGTAGAGACGCAGCGCTTGCACTTCTTCGCGGCTGAGGCGGTCGCGGAGTCTGTCAAAACCGCGGCGGTTTGTATCCTCTCGCTCGGCTTCTTGGTTTTCCGCCGCCATCTGGCTGACGACAGCTTTTGGAGGAGCAGCGCTGATCGCGCAGTGGATGAAATCCTCAGACTTGACTCGGCAGCTTTCCAGCGTCGCCTTGTCATCGGACAGCATCTTTCCCTGTAGTGGCAAGCAATCATTCACTCAGTCAGTCCTGGATCATAGTTCTCCTCCTCTCACGCATGAAAACATAGCGTACCTGGTGGATGAGGCGCAGGAACTTGCCCTCGGCGTTCGCGTGCTTCTTCACCTGCTCCTTCAACTCGCCCACAGTGGCGCTCGGCAGGATCTCGACGCGGATCGGCTTCTCGCTCAGCGTCTTGACCTTCACGACGATCCGGTCGCTCTGTTGCTGCTGCTGCTGCTCCTGGTGGTGGTCGCCGTCATCGTCCGCAATCGTGATACCCACCTCGTCCGACAGCTACAATACGAACACACATACATACAGAAGCACTTGCGTAAGACACATACGATTGCCTGTCTATAAAGCCAGCGGCACTCCTTACCAGGGGCTTCTCCTCCGACATGCTGCTCTCTGGGTGCATCATCTTGTTGACTGGCGCGATCGGTCGATAGCGTTCGCACAGACACACACAAATGAGTAAATCAGGACACGACGAGCTGCTCTTCTTCCTTGTTTCCTCTGCGGCTGCGCACGCGCGTGTCTTGCGCTGCTGCTGCTTTCCGCTGCGCTTGACGACGCGGTTTCTCTTGTGGTTTGTATGCGACGGCTCTCGCGACGCACTCGGCTGTTTCACTTGCGTTCAGTATGGAGCCGCGCTTCTTCCGCCCCCGCAAACAACAACAAAGTAAGCCGGAGCAACACTGCGTTTCGATTATGAGATCCACGGTGTACATATATGTGACGCCATTGAACAAAAGTATCCTTAAGGCATTTTTGAGGTTTTTCGCTAGAGGCGTTTAAAGTTTGCAGTTCGTTTGGCGGACGAAAACGTGTTGCCGAGAAAAACGCAAAAGAAGTATTATCAGATGGTT
>JAASFI010000836.1:0-16087 GCA_023333705.1 Globisporangium viniferum | reverse complement strand
GCCACAGGACTTGATGGCGCACTGGTAGGGCTTTTCCCCCGTGTGGGTCTTGATGTGCTCTCGGAGCGTGAACTTGCGGTGGAAGCGTCCGCCGCATCCGGGCTCGGGGCACTCGAACGTGCGCTCACGGGGAGCTTGGGTTGCTGGCATGTTGTCGACCTCGTCCCCACTGTACTGGGAAGAAGCAGCCGAGTGGGTTGGCGAGTGGACTGGGGTGTGGGCGGCCACTGGAGATCCTGGCATATTTGGTAGATAGTTTGTTGGAAATTGATGGGGCTTGGAGGAGGTAAAATTGGAAATGACAGCAATTGATGGGCGTGTCAAAAGAGAAAAGCTGATTGACCGGACTTGAGGAGCGAAGAGCAAACATAGCAACCTGGTGCTGCTGCCAGTGGGGAAGCACACCTAGCACTGGTATACCACCAGTCACAATCCGTTCTGAAAAGTATTCTGCGCTCGCTCTCTGTACATCAGCCACAGAGTGGGACGCCCGGCTGTTTCAGATTGAAGCAGCAGCAGTCGAACCAACTCACCAACGTTAAAGGGATCTTTTCCTCTGTGCGGCCTTGTTGCTGCAGCAGATCAACTCGGATAGAGCTTCCCAGCGAGGAGCGAGCGAGAGACTGGACGTATTGTTTCACGATGATGGGATCAGGTACCGATCGATCGATCGATACTGTACTGTAGGGGAGCTAGCGATCAGCAAGCAAGCAAGGACTTTCGGTGATGAGGATAAAAGGGACTAAGGGGTGTTCCGCTCGTCGTTCCGTCGTCCGTGCGTCGGTCCGTCATGATGGACCGAGAAAAAAGCAGGCAGAAGCAGCATCCTCTCGGAGCCCTCTGGTTGCATGACTTGAGTTATATAATTAACCTCCGTTCACAGTATTATTATTGAGGCTTTGAGGATAAAAGGACAGCCCCGAGAAGGAATGATCAACGGTGCGCCGATAATAATTAGAGAGAAAAATATAGAACGAAAGTGCCTTTTGCAACTTGCGAATTGCGGAGACATTGGGCGGTTGTGATTGTCCATGAAAAGCATGGAAGTTTCTTGCACTTACCACTTCACTACGTAGTTTGTACTTGTGCTTATGTTTGGGAAAACGGCGTTCTCCAGAGATGTAATCAATCGCCGAAGGGCGAAGCTGAGACTACGTACTGGCGAAGAAGAATGGTCAGTGAATATTGGATAGCCGCTTGCTTGAGAGGGAGGAACGGACGGACACCTAGAAAGGTAGGTCTTGTAACTCAATTGTTATATGAGAAAGTCTCGACGCCTCCAGATTTTTGCCACGAAAGCCTGGCCCTCGTCAATTGACAGTAATTGAGGATAATGGCTAGGTACTTGTAGGTATATAGATTGGCGGACAGGCGGCGTGTCGTGCACTCCGTCGTCCAGCCTGAGATTTTTTTCTCTCTTTCTCTCTCTTGTGTTCTTGTCCAGGTGTTGTTGTAATACCGTACTGTATTTTGTGTATAGCCAAAAATTATTTAAAGACCGAAGAAGATTACTACTAAGTGGCAATCGATCTTCTACTGCAACAGGATGACAATCTCTGCTGTTTGGAAAAGACCATCGGTTCGACGAGTCATCGGGGCTCGCCCTTAAAGCGTACTACACTACCTTGAATATAATTATTCGTTCCAACCATGGCGATAGCACGATTATTAATGTAAGTGCGTTCATCTATTTTCATTAAAACAAATCTGAAAAAAATATTAGACCCACCACCACCCACCTCGGTGAACCAACTGAACATTACATACCAGAACCCGGTAGTGGCGAAAGCGAGGAAGCACTCGCAACTTTGAGTCAGAATCCGGCACATCCCATGTCCGCTTTCATCTTCAAGTGTGGAGCCAACACGACCCCCCATCCCATTTCAGTATCGATCGGATTGGTCCACGTTCTTTTTATTTACTCGCACTAAACACGAACTCGGCTCATTTATACTTCGAAGTATTGTAGTACAAGTACAGAACTCTCAATACTATCGCTTGGGCATGTGCTGGTTCAACAGGGTGCATGCGCAACATGTACAATGTACAGTACTTTGCTACGGACACATGAGTGCGTGTTAGGCGACAAAAAAAAGTTCCTCTTATGAAGCCAGCGACGCGCGCTATTTATCTCCCAGATGGCTAAAGCGTTGCACCGCCCGGAGCCTGCGTCTCGGATCGTGAAAAAAGCAGTCAACGCCGCCCCAAACAACACTTGCTATCGCAAACCTCTCCATGTATGATCGCGCCGGTGGCCCATAAGCATTTGTGCACTCCAGCCGGATGAACTGGAATCCTGATGGGACACAATCATTTTGTGCCATGACTGTACTATCTGCGCCTCGTCTAGCTGGAGTCCTGCGCACCCTGGACGATCAAACCCCCCAGCCAAGCAACCACAAGCAGCCAGCCAGCTGGGGGGTGTTGGCCGGACAGGCCAGCACTCCTTTGGCAACACATGCAAGCTTAGAATGATCATGAGACAACAGAAGAATGTATTCGGGACCATTCGTGCCTTCTGGCATTCAAACAGCACAAAATCCATTCCAGGGTATGCAGGCAGAGAGACAATGGGCGAGCAGAGAACTTGCGGAGAAGATGACGCCTTTTGACACGTCAGACGGCCCCACGGGAGGTGGCTACACCCTGCCGCAACCAGGGGCGCAATCACCCGCGTTTGCGCTCTACATAGATGTACCTCCTCGACCTTGCTCTGCAGTGATTGAGAGATCGAAAAAGGGAAGGAACACCTCGTACACTGAATCGAAAAAATCGAGCCTTCCATCCAGCAAGGTTGTCCAGTCGACTTCACAACTGTACCCTCAGCAGCTGGTTAACAGAACATCCGGGGCCGGGATGTTCCCAGCTGTTTGCTTGCTTGGAATGGCTCATTCCTGGTCGTTCGTTCATGTCCAACCACGAACAAGCACTTGGCGCTGTTAGTAGTGTGGGCACCTGCTGGATTTTACTGATAACAACGATAGACGAACGGCTCTACGGAGCCATCCATCCATCCATTCATTCTTCAATAGCGAGCGCGTTATCGTTACGGTGTGACCGACTTTATTTTTAATAAATGGCGAATAAAGTATACAACCAATCAATCGGCCCTCTTGATTCGTCCTAAAGCAAATTTTGAGCAGAGTAAACCGCGTATCTCTGCGGCGATTACTGCGTGTTGCTCGGATCGCCTCTCAGCTAGCAGGCTGTTTCTCGATCGCGTTCCTGAAAGGCACGACGACTGCGAGATTGTTCCCCATTCCCCGCAGTAGAGTGAGTGAGTGAGTAACCTGGAGTTTTGCGAGATGGCTCCTCAGTTTAGAGAATACAATCGGGTGACGGCTCCAGTTTTGTCTCAATTGGTGGTGAGGCGCGTATGACATGAAAGAGATACGGTGGCCACACAACGAGCAACCGCATCGGACATGGGTACACCCACACGAAAGGATCGAGAGCTCATCAGTTCAGTGTTGCCAAGCCAGTTGTACCTACTGTGGTAACTGAGCTGAGCTCTGATCATTCTGCATAAGTATTGCTCGCAGGTGGTGCATGTATGTGGAAGAGGACACTTCAACCCCAGTTCCCAGGACTGTCCAACGCGTGTCTACACACGAGATCGCACGCCTCTATTTTATTTTTGACTACTGCTGGTGGTGGCATGGCGCTCAATGATAAACACACGTATTACTCGGAGATTACCATGCTCCATCAAATGCGTCTATCGAGTAGACTGACCACTCTTAGGCTGTCCACAATGCGCTCCTTTCCTTTTTCGACCACAGAGCGTCTGTTAATACAGCTTGGGGGCACCTTTCTGCGTGGGAATGGTGCGGTCCAATTTGGAAAAGCAGTTTGTGAGCCTTCGACGAGGAACTCACCATCGCCATCTGTCCATTCCGAACGTTTAGTGGTCGGACATCAATACAAGGAGATCGGATCGCCCAACGAAGCGTGCGATGATGATGATGATGAGCCCACTCAGCAAGCAGAGTTCAGATCAAGAATGTGTGGGGGATGCCACTCCCGCAGTGTCAATGATACAGTAAATGCTGAAAATTCACTCCGTGTTATTAGCGTACATAGCTTCACTGCAGGAGGTTGCTTCAAATCGACAAAGATCACAGTGGACCACACGACAAAGGCGCATCTTGCTGTGGGATTCCCACACACGGCTCTCTATTCGCCAACGCCAGCTCAGGTTCTTCGAAGATTCCTTCAGTGTTGGTAACTCTCTCGCTAATGAAAATATAACAGCTCAGGGGCGATGAACGCTATGTAGATCGAACGCGTGCGTGGTGATGATTGCACAGCTTTGATGTGTCTCATAGAGATTGCTTGCGGTGCGCATCTGCCATCGAACTGCCAGAGAATCGCTGACGACAGCGATAAGTAAAGATCCGCTAGCTAACGATATGTAGATGCACCAAAGATTCAGTATGCGCTGCTCCTCTTTGCAGCTGCAGCGCATATTGAGAATTCTCACTGGTCACAGGCCGCTGGTGCTATCATTGAGAGCGAGAAAGCGAGAGAAATAGATGGATGGATGGATGGATCACCCTTAGGTGATTAGAGGACCCAATGCTCCCGCAAGTGGTTGGGTTGCGACGCTTGAGGAAGTTCCTTCGGGGATTCTATGACCACAAACACTTTCCTTTACCTCCACCACCTCCAGACGAAAAACTGCTTGTAGTTACGTTGGATCTTGTCTGTTGCGACGACGCAAGAACTCGGATGGACAGTCCACATTTGTTCGTTGTGGCTCTCCTCAGCAGCACCCAGTCGCCTCGTGCTTGTGAATGGTGATACTGCAGTCACCAGTACAGTACTGTACTGACGTCATCGCGACGGCCACGGGGAAACACGAGAGTTCTACACAAAAGCATACTCCTCGGCAAGCCCCATGCAGTTCTCTCAACTTCAACCGGAAGTAACTATGCGCTTTTGTGTAAAATCTTCCCTTCGGCGTGAAGAAGAATCGGGGCACACTCCAACAACATTCGTGATGAATATCGCACGATGTGTTACGCGTAAAGGGAATGCTACTTGTGGTTTGAATGTTGCTGGTTGATGTTGTCTGAAGAAGCAAGTTTGATGTTGCTCAAAGACTCGGTACATGTTGCTTGAATGTCGCTGGTTGATGTTGTTTGAAGAAGTTGGTCGATGTTGCTTGTGCATCGACTTTACATTCATGACACATTCACTGATGTTGCATCAACATTTTTTAATGTGTCACAAACTTTACGTGAAAATAGTCCATAGTCCGATCAGCTAATTTAGTGTGTTCACACAAATTTGTGTTTATGGACCTTTCTGACCTGGTCGCGGGTTATGCATGTTGGCAAACTGGGCGTCCATTATCAAGCAAATCTAGTCCATCAGACTAGCGCAAATCGCCATAGTGCTCGATGATATAGCGTGTAGACAGGACAGTAGTGACGGAGTTCAGCGCAACCCCGACTGCACAGGCGCTCTCCATGACTGCACAGTCACTCTCCATATGCTCGGTGCTAACAGCGAAGGAGAGCTACGCCGAAGAGGCGTAGAGCTGGACTCCAGATTGCAGAACGATGAAGCGCCTCCTAGCAGCAAGAAGGAAGAAACGCCCGCGTTTAAACAATAAAGTAGGGCTTTGTGTGCAGCAATACAAACTAACAGGAAACACAAGACACCCACACGCACTTGGTCTTTTCGCACAGCGTACATTTATTTGTATGACATGCATTGTGGAGCGTTACTTGTAATTTTCTATACGAATGGATGCATTGTCGTGTAGTTTGTATGCCCATTTCGCGCCGTGCAGTCAAGCGCGTCGGATATAATTGCTTTTTTTTCTTGCCGGCATGTAGTGTCTTACACCGACTGCTTGAGGTCGTTCACGGTCTGCGCGAGGCCCGCGAGCGCAGCCACGACCGCGTTCTTGAGGAACGGGCCGACGCTCGACGGGTTGGGGAACATCGCGTTGCCCTCGGTCGAGTACGTGAGCTTGATCGTCCAGACCAGCTCAGTCTGTGGCGTGGCCTGCGAGAAGTCCTGGATGAAGCGCACGAACGCGATGTGGTCGTCGATCGGGAAGAGTCCCGGCTCGCGCACCTTGTAGAGAATCGTTGGGATCGCGAGCTCGTCGTCGTCGCTTGGGAGGCCCGCCGAGATGATCTGCTCCTTGATCTGGAGCGACGGCACGAGGCGTGTGTGGTTCACGTACCCGCGGCCGACTCCGGGGGTCACCGTCTGCGCGCCCGAGCCCGTGAGCCAGATGTGCTGGACCCACGCGTCGAACGCCTCGCCCTCCGTGGCGTTCAGCAGCTGCTTCATGACGAGCTCGTTGCCCGTGTTCGCCTCGTACTGCGCGGCGGCTTGGTCGTCCAAGTAGTAGCGGCCCTTGGTGGCGTCGGAGAAGGCGTCGGCGTTGACCTGGAGCGTGGCGACCATGATGACAGCGGCGACAGCAGCGGAGAAAAACTTGAGTGACATGGCTCAGGCAGGCAGGCGACGAGAAGAGGAAGAGTGAGAGCTTGGTTTTGGACCGCGACGGCTCTTGAAGAATAGGAGGGAACAACGCGGCAGATCCGAAAATGAGAGTGTTGGGGTAAAAATCGGTGACAACCACATGGTTGCTGCTGCTTGCTTTTCACTCACGCCCCCTCCTCCCTGCTGGCCTTGGGTTGTGCCCTCCCTCCCAGGGTTTCCCTACAAACTCCAAGTGCTCTGGCCCCTGCGCCGCGACGGCAAAGGAAGCGGGTGTGACAGAGGAGATGAGATGGGAGGGATTGCTGCACGCAGCAGGAGTGAGTAAACCTCAAACGCGCCGAAATCCTACGCGAAAATCAGCAAAATAATCCAGCGACACGAGAGGCTGATTGGCTGGTTGCGAGTCCTGTTGGACCTGTTGACTGGTTGTCCTCTTTGTTCTGGGATTACAAGTGGACACAGCATGCATGGATGCTGACGTGACGGGGATACACTAGATCAGTAAATTTGTGGCGGCTGATTAACATTTACACATAGTTTGTATTGATGTGAAACTGAAAGTATTGATATACGAGGACAAAAGTCTCGTAATATCCACACGGTCAATTTGAAAACCAGCTATGATTGCTTCACACCAATTTCGCTTGAGCCGCGAAAGGCAGCTCTTGGTGTGGGGCCATATGGATCTTGAGATTGAGTTCGGATTGACCTGAGCAAATGTAGATCCTGCCCACACTGACGGCATGCACTAAAACACACACAGCTCGATCTTCTTGTACTGCGAAGTGACCTTGAGGTGGATTGTCAAGATTTGCTCAACATACAGTATCCCCCTTCCCCAAGAGTGGGAGTTTTTGCGGACTTGCGACATTTTTTCGCAGGATTGTCGTTTGCATTTCGATCGCGTCTAGTGAAGACGGAACCAAATATCATCCGAGTTGATTTATTGACACGCGTGAATTTCGCGACTCTTGCTGTCTGTCGCCGAACGAGGGAGTCCTAGGAAGAGAACTGCAGTCGCGAGGACCTGCAATCGCCGCTGGAACCTCTTTCCTGACGTGAGCATGTGCTCCAGCCATTCAAGTGCTGGGGCCTTATTGTGGGGATTGTGGGGGTGGTCGATGAGAAAAGTCTAAGCCTTGGTCGCTACTACAGCACTGCACACCAAAATGGTTGTCGTTGGGCTGTTATTATAATACATTCTCCAAATCTTTTGGTGTGCTCTGGGACACCTCACTGACGCTTCGTGAGCGCATTTTTTTCGATAGTCTTTGTCTACTGCTGTTGATCCGTGGCGTAGGCGCAATACACAGCACAATACTAATACATGACTGCCTTTTGCATCTCCAGTCGCGCTTCGGCAGCACCTGTGACAGCGCTGTAGACAGCAAAAGATACATGTGCGCACTGCCAGTGATCCAGTGTAATCGGCGAGAAAGAGTGTCAAGCACACAATTTGGATAGGATACGTTATCAGGCTTTGTTGGGTTACTCTGTCAGTCTGATTGGTTATGCCTGTTGTTGCGATTTCGCTATAGTAAACCATCACACCGGCCATCAATTCGTGCGCGATACTGGGATGAATGTGAGCTTGTGGAAGGAAAAATTGTACCTGTATTGCTGCACATGGAGTGATTTTGGAAGCGCTGTGTGCAGTGCAGAGTGACCCCGCCCAATTTATTTCCGAAGTATGCTCTATTTGTAAAGTGAGAGGCTGCTACTCAATGCTTCGTACCCTCATGGCTTAGCATATACAGTAAATTCATCGTAGAGCGCTTGGTGAGCGCCATTTCCTTCTGGACCGCTCACATGAGCGGTGTTGAGGGTCTAGACGAAGAAGAGCGAACGAGCGAGCGAGTACCACCAGACGCACTACAAGGGCCAGGTCAGTGCTTTCAGACTTGGCTAGTTCCTTCGCGTCACTTTTCTCAACCCTCTCACTCGTTCTTACTTCCTGCCAATCAACACTACTGTTGCGTTCGTTGTGCATATCCAGTGCTACTGGGGTCAAGGGAGACTAGAAAAGTGATCAAGTATACCAGCATCCTCTGCTCATCCAGCATCTGATGCCAGACCGAGTGCTATTCGCTGAAACGAACGACAGATGACCTCCGTTAGAAGTTCATTACCTAGGCGTACACTACATCAACTTGTTGAGTCTTAACCTTCCGTCTTCGTACGTTGTACACGAACGTTTATGAAGCGTGAAGCTATGCATCAGATGTCATTTGCTTGTAGATATGTAGTACTCTAAAGCGACTTCTGCTTGAGGTCGTTGAGCGTCTGGGCGAGTGCCGCGAGGTCACCGTTCACCGCGTTTTGCAGGAACGGCGCGACGTCCGACGGGTTGGGGAACATCGCGTTGCCCTCGGCCGAGAACGTGAGCTCGATGGTCCAGAGCAGCTCGGTCAGCGACGGTGACTGCGTCTTGTCCTGGATGAAGCGCAGGAACGCGATGTGGTCGTCGATCGGGAAGAGTCCCGCCTCGAGCACCTTGTGGTCGGGATGACGAGGTGGTCTTTGGCGTCGGCGCCTCAGTCTGCACCATCGTCGTCGCTGGTTGGGAGACCGGCCGACTGGATCTGCTCGGCGAGGCTCAGCGGCGCCACGAGGCGTGTGTGGCCGACGAATCCGCGGCCGACATCCGGCGCGGAACACCAGGTGTACTGGATGAACGCGTCGAACGCCTTGGCGTCCGTGGCGTTGAGCAGGTATCGCATGACAGTCTTGTCGTCCGTGTTGGCTTCGTAGCGCGCGGCGGCGGAGGCGTCCGTGTAGTAGCGTCCTTGGAGGGCGTCCGAGTACACGTCGGCGCTGACTTGGAGCGCGGCGACCGCGGCCACGGTGACCAAAGTAAAGAGGGTCTTGAGCGACATGGTGGGGGGAGAAGGAAGGGCGAGAGTGAGTGGGGACTTGGTGCTTGTTGGTTGTTGGTTGGAGCTGAAGCGCGCAGATTTAAAAGTGAGAGGTTTGGTGAAGGAGACTGTTGCTCACAACGGAGAAAAGCTCGGTGGGGACAAGGACACACGAGACTGGCGACTCACTGAATTCGAAAGCCTCTTTGCTGTCAGTGAAGGGCTGCCAGCCATGGGGTCGCGAAATAGCTTGTTCTAGCCGTACTGCTGCGAAGCCCAGAGAGCATCATCAAACTGAAATGGATTATTCATCCGACTCGGTTGACCAGGTTGTCGAACAGATTCCTGGATGAGTTGATTCAGATGACGAACTGACGATTGTTGACACGCATCTGACTAGTCGCTCACTAAATAAGTATATTTTCTAACCTTTGGTTAGTGGTGAGGTGGAATCGTACTGATTTAAGAGACAATCTTGAAGAGCTGCGGGGTGTTTTTCAGGTGTCTTGAGATCTCCCCATCCTCTCGTTTTGCCAGCTCTGCGATCTCCTGAAGCCCCTACGAGTTTATCTGACGCTGGTTCTGAACTGGGCGCTATATGTGTCTTTGGGCGGGTTGAGATGTCTGAAGGATGTGGCGCGCGACGGTTTGGGGCTTGCTGCCACGAGCTCTATCACTGTCAGTATTCTCGTTCACATAAAGGAACCACAGCGGAGTTTCGAGGAGTTCCTCAAGAGAATAAAGCGAGTAGTTGCCGGCAGCAGACCAACGCAATTGAACCATAGCGGCTGTCTGACAGTGTATGGGTCGCCCTGTTGAGCAGTGTGCAATTCAAATCGATGAAGATATGGTCAGAACCGATTTGATGAGCAGGTGCACTCACTACATCCGTACCTAGACCCCTTGAGCTTGGATTTTTGGTCACTCCATTGCTCCGCAACACGAGATGGAGTGTGCTAGGCTTCCCGACAAGCTCATACTCATAGCGTGTCTATGCGTCAGTTGGACGCCTGCAGTATACAAACACCCAGAACTTGTTTACACTTGCACCCGGTAGAGCCTGAGAACGATCCCCCGCAAGTTGCGCGGTCGCTCGAGATCCGGTTGCTCAGCGCTCTTTCTGACCGATATCCTGGATTGCGTAAGCTCTGACACGTGTAGGGTCTGCCGTTCTTGGTTGGGTACTGGGCGTGCCAGAGTGGTGAGATGCTGCATGCAGCAAAGACTCCCAGAACATACGAGTTACAATGGTGAATCGCCACTGCCTCACACGAGCGTCCTTTTCACCCACAATTGTTTGGTATATACCCTCGCATCCCATAGCCAGAGAAGAATGCTAGGCTTAAGATCAGCACAGCTTGGCCAGGAAGCCTTTGTGATATCCGTGCATTTCGATACCAAAAGGAAGATAACGCTTCGAATTAAGCGCATCAATGACCGGATTCGTGTTTCCAGTCGCCAGTTCGCCAAGCGAGTAATCGGTTGGCTGGTAATGATGCTGCAGAGGCGTCGCAGCGGTGGGATTAGTACGTGTGCATGGTATTCAGGCATTACTGAACGATGGTCCAGCGAACCAGACACTCAACACTGCATGAGCATGGCGAAGATTCAGTCGCAGCAGTAATGATTGCACCAGGATTACCATGAGAAGTGGTGTGTCGAGTATCCGCGCGCGCGCTGTTCAGAAGACGCGGTCTCTCTCTGCAGTAGCACAAAGTAATAGCTTTTCCACCAAAGTATGTTGTTCCATTTCTTGAGCCCCCCCCCCCGGAGCTACTTCCGCATGCAATACCGATTCATTCGCAGGCGTGGGAAGCAGAGCAGATTGGCATCGCTTCGCGGGCCGCTTTGCTTTCGATCTGAATCGGCATTGGATCGTATTATGTAGTGCACAAGACCTCTTTGCTGCTTGCTGTCTTCGATCTTCGAGGCAGGCACTTTCACAGACAGCAATTCATCAATAATACGATAATACTTGTGGTTTCCAAAACAAGTAACCCGGTACCGAATTGTGTTCTTGCGCAACTCCACTATAGAGATCATCTAGCTCTGATATGGTCAATTATAACTCTCCCATTGGCTTGTACATTATGTTATCAGACAATTGAGGAGTACAGTACAGTTCACTTTACGTTGCACCATCAAGTCTCTCTACAAGAGCAGCCAGCGCATACTGGTTACAATTTGTACAAAAGCAACAAGCAGCAGCTCAAACGAGCAAGCCGCTCCAAGTCGCGAATGCTGTGGGCTCGTGCGGAAGCCGAAGGCGCTGGCTGCGCCACCTGCGATCGCGCCATTCGGGTGGAAGACACTCGCACACGCCTTGCGCCGCCGCACACACAGACGCAGTGGCCGACCACCAGCCAGACGAGCTGCGAGCGTGCGCGTGTCCATCATCATCGCTCTTCCTGACAGGTGCATGAAACAAATCATGAATCACTCACAGCCAAGGACAGCGATACAGTAGCGGCCAAATGCCTTTTATGAGAGAGAACAAGGTCGAAGCGCGTGTGTGGGGGACTAGCGGATCGGCTTTCCAGATCTACTGTCTATGCTAAGTCATCTCACTAGGCAAAGCGCACGGGAAGAGACAGAAGCCAAGCGGAGAAGCAGGGACGCGCGACGCCAGGACGTCCCATTGGTCCTCTGGTGAGCGAACGAGCAGCCGAGGCCGGGAACGGAGAGCAAGCGAATAACTGAACGATGGACCAGCCAGCGGCGACGGTGGTGCACGAGACCTCGGAACAGCAGCAGCGACAGCTGTGCGAAGACACTGTAGCGACGGAATGTGCGGATGAGAGCCCCTCGACAGTCACTGGTAGAGGTGTTGAGGTCGCTGTGCGCGAGGCTGACAGCGACAAAGTTGGTTCGCTTGTGGGAAAGAACGTGCGGACGAGAGCACTGCTGCAGGCGCTAGCGGCGACGAAATCGATGAGAGCGAGACTGACCGCGAACACGCTGGGAGCTGCGGTACTGAATCGCACATGGCGACGAGCAGCAGCAGCAAAAGGCTCGGAGGGCGAACGAGCACGGCTGTTAGGTATGGAAGAGAGCGAGATCATGGACAAGACGACGACTGTGAAGCACAGCAGCACGGAGGAAGAGCAGTTGTTGCGTGAAGACGCGGCGGTGCTCGCTGGTGGTGAGGATGGAAGCGCAGATGAAAGCAGAGCAGGCGTTGGTGCTGACAACATCGCTGGTTGCGAAGTAGACCCCGACAAGGCTGAGCATGAAGATGACGACGAAGCAGTCCCGTGTGACGAGCAACAACAAGAGGAGAAGACGGAGAACAAAGAGGGCGATGAGACTATCGACCAGAAGCGACTGCGGCTTGGCGTCGGTGCGCTGGACGCACTCAAGCGCGCGACAGCCAGTGGAAGCATTGCGGATGTGCAGTTTCTGATTGACCACGGCGCACCTGTTGACAAGCGCGACAAATTGGCGCACACGCCACTGTTTGTGGCCGTTCAGCACGGCCACATCGACGTGGTGAGAGTGCTGCTAGCGAACGAAGCTTCCGTAAACGTCCAAGGGAAGAACCAGAAATCGCCTCTGTATTACGCCGCGAAAGCTGGCAATTTGGAGATGAT
The DNA here is from genome assembly GCA_023333705.1 of Globisporangium viniferum. NCBI lineage: Eukaryota > Oomycota > Peronosporomycetes > Pythiales > Pythiaceae > Globisporangium > Globisporangium viniferum. Next base: position 3,174 of record JAASFI010000836.1, on the reverse strand, counting down.
CGAGCTTCTACTGACGTCGTCCCGAAAACAACAGCGACCCAGTAACGCACCGCGAGTACCCACCAGTCTGCTCGATATGTCGAAGTTCTCGCTGGCCGCTGCCGCAAAAGCGGGCCACGCGCACATTGTGCAAGCGCTCCTTGGCAAACACCTGAGTGCACGAGACTGGGACTGGATGAAATATCGGATGCTGCAGTTTGCGTCGACGTCGGAAGTTGCATCAATGTTACTAGATCATGATGCGTCGCTGAACCACTTGAACGATTGGAAAGAAACGCCTATTTTCAATGCTGCAGGGAAAGGGTACTTGGACGTCGTGCGAAAGCTCATTGATCGCGGTGCGTCCGTGAATGTAGTGGATGCTGACAACGCCACGCCGCTCTTCGCTGCTGCAAAGGCTGGCCACGTCGACGTGGTACGACTTCTTCTCGATAACAGCGCGACAATTGAAGCCACGGACCGGGACGGCAAAATCGTCTTGATGAGAGCGGCGGAAGACGGCAACACAGACATGGTGAAGGAACTGATCGACCAAGGGGCTTCGATGTCCGCGACTGTCGAAAGCGGGAAGACGCCTCTTTCCGAAGCTGCAAGGAACGGCCATGTGGCTGTGGTGGAGTTGCTCATCGAGAGAGGGGCTCCATGCAGCGTTCGAGTTGGCTGGAATCAAACAGCGATGTCTGTGGCCGCGGAAAAAGGCCGAGAAGAGATTGTGTGAGTTCTGCTGTCGAAGTGCACCACGGTTGAAGAGCTGAACCAATCGCTTTTCGTTGCCTCAAGAAGAGGCCGCAACAACGTGGTGAAACTTCTTCTCAAGTCCGGCGCTTCGTGCAATTTCAAGAGCAGTCTGGGGACGTCTCCACTTCATGAGGCTGCAGAAAATGGTCACTTGAAAGCGGTGACCACACTGATCGAGGATGGGGTGAGCGTTCATGCCACGGGCGGCAAGTCAGGCTCGACTCCGCTTGGCTTTGCTGTGGCGAAAGGTCATCTGAAAGTGGTAGAGACCTTGATCGAGAACGGCGCTTTGGTATCGGAAACAAAGTGTTATGGCCGTTGCCCACTTTTCAGTGCGCACCAAGTGAAGATGGTTGCCATCCTGGTCAAGAACGGAGCTTCAGTCGACGAGAAGGACTATCGCGGTGATACTTCGCTGCTAAATGCATCGAGATTTAGTAACTTCGAGCCTGTGAAAGCACTGGTTGAGAACGAAGCGACGATCAATGTCCAAAACCATGCCGGTGAGTCCCCGCTCTACCACGCTGTGAAACGCGGAGATACCAAAATGGTCGAACCCTTGCTCCGCCACGGCGCATCTGTCCATTCGAGCGACAACATGGACTCCAGCCGTCGAGAGTTCGAGCCCCTCCTCACACTCGCAGGTCGCGTTGGGTGTATGGAGATATTCCAGTCGCTCATCGAAGCTGGCGCGTCGGTGAACGTTCGAGGTATTGAAGAAGAAACCCCGCTGCTTTCAGCTGCGCGCTCGGACTTTTTCTTCGGTGTGCAGCTGCTGATCAAGCATGGAGCATCTTTTGTCGGCGACGGATTGTCGGATGGTGAGGTCCCGCTGATTCCGAGTACGTTGGTAGCCATGGAGTCGCTGTGTGGAGAGACCTTCGAGTTCAACCAAACCTGCCACCGTGCTACGAGCCGTTTGCAGTACATCTGCTCGCAGCTCCAGCTACCTGAAGCAGCAGAGATTCGAAGGGATGCACTTTCAACAATCATGAATATGATCTTCCGCCTCAGCGCTGTGTTGTTCCGGCTCAAGAACCTAGGAACTGCGGTTTCACTCCTCATCGCCGCTCGAGGAATTTGCAGTCGACTTCACGATCTACACGAAGAGCTTATCCAATTCGAGGCGATGCACAATCTAAACCAGAGGAATCCAGATTGGATGGCACAGTGGGCCAGAGATATCGCGGACCTCGACGCGCGGCTTCGGGAAACCTTCCGTGTTTCTTCCGATGCAGATCTACTAGGACCTCGGCACACTCGCTGGGATTTGCTAAACTTGCTCGAGTACGAATACCAGAGTAGTACGGGGGACATTTCGTCGGAGCTGATCAAGGAAGCGCGCGATCGAGCGATTCAAGTGCTTAATATTTGGGACTGGAAGCCCATGGACCTACCAAAATGGTTCATCCCCGAGGCGACGTCGATTTTCAACTGCGAGAGGTGATGAAAGATCCAAGGCAGACTCCAAAACATGGGAACAGCGCAAGGTATCGAGCACGGTGGCTGAAGACGGACGTGATGGTATCGACTGTGACGCTAGCCTGCGAAATCTTCGCGAATCCGGCAGACTGCTGGTACTCGCTAAGCCACCCGAATGTGCTGAAGTTGTATAGAGTCTGCGACATTGGCGAGCCAACTCTGTTCGTCTACGAGTTCACTCCGCATGGCTCTCTTCAAGAGTTCTTGGGGAATGAAGCAAACCGACAGTTGACATGGAGACTGCTGCGTGAAGCTGCGCTTGGACTCCAATACATGCACCAGCGCGGGATCGCTCACGGACAGTTGCGGTGCGACAACATCATGGTTGGCGCCGACCTCAAGGCCAAACTTGCTCTATTTGACAGTTCCAGAGATACCCCCACGGCATTCGTCGACATTCAAAACCTTGGGGTGTGCATAGTTGAAGCAGTGATGCGTGGCGTCTCGTCGAGCGGATATGAACCGTATAAATTTGCGTACGAGATGCGCCGAGACCACCACACAAAAATGACCGACGCGCAGTGGGACCTTGTCGAGAAGATGTGTGCGTTTAACCCAGAAGACCAAGCCAGTATCTCGTGCATCGCAGCTCCGTTGAAGCAGTTCGCCGTGGTGGAGGAGAACTAAGCGTCCGATAACAATGATGGTGAACTGTCGAGCGCAGTGGCTGCATCCAAGGTAAGCCCGCTATTTCATCGATCTAAGGCATTGTGAGCAAAGACTTTCTAACACTTGGTGGTTATCTGGACAATCTGGCTTGTATACACCAGGACCAGCTCGTGAGCCTCGAAGACTTCAAGTTCCCAGAGTTCGGCGCCAGTATCCCAACAGCACTTCAGCTCATTCACCAAAAGTGCCAAGAGTTCCCAGAATCCGAGTGGATGATCACGAAGGTCTTCGCTGCTCTCACCTTCATTTACGAGCGCGTCCTGGAGCTCAAGAAGCGACCCACAG
>JAASFI010000835.1:0-16089 GCA_023333705.1 Globisporangium viniferum | reverse complement strand
TGAAGCCGTGCTTTCGCCATGAGAACGTCCCACATGTTTTCTATCATATCTGAAGATTTCAGCGCCTGAGAGTAAAAATTGAGGGGAAAATCCACATTTTCGTGAAAAAGAGGCGTCCTTAAGATTTTGGCGCGCACTGTATCGTCTTCAAGTTAGGTTTTTTGCCAAGTCTCGCCCGGCTGTTAGGGTTTTTGGTCAAATCTGGCTCGGCTTTTAGGGTTTTTGAACCCAGTTTGGGTGTTGGTTCAGAGTATTAGGGTGTTTTGAGGAGGTATCCCCATCAAAAAGGTGATGTCTCCCTCTCATTGCCCCTTTCGAATTTGCTACACCTTTTTATAGTTTCCCAATAAAATGCTCACCATTGCTTTGCCTGCGAGGGTGAACAACCGTGTGAGAACCTTTAATTCGCCTGATCATTGCGAGCAATATTACAACTTAATACCGGTAGTTCATAATCAAGTGCGGGTGATTTCGAGCGTTGTTGCGAGTTCCAGGTAATTATACCTGGTGTTTTGTTTGCGAAACGTTTGGCCTCTGTGTCCTTACAAGCTTTGTTTGGGTATATGTGGTATGACGCAAATGGCTCTTTTTAAAATAAATAAATAAATGAGCCCTTTGCATCGAACGCATTTCAAGTAGTTTGTGTGTCGAATTTGGTCCGACATTCTCTTGAGTCAGCATTATGACGCACGGCTGCGATGAACAGCAGCATACACACGTTGCTGCATTTCGGTCACTGGCAGCTGTTTTGATCATGCAGTGCAGTAATCCAAAAAATCTCACGCTCATGATAACGGGCGAGCTCTGTTTTCGAGCTTCGTTCGCATGACATAAAACAAAAATCCCGCCGTGCTCAACTGCGGGCAAACTGCCGCAATCGCCACATTTTCCCTTTACGCCGAATTGAACCATCCAACGGTCCATGCATATGTCAAATCAAATGCGAAAATTTTGCACTTATCATGATTGTGGTGGGACGAAGTCTCTTCTCGTATCGCAGATAGTGCGTTGGACTCAACCGTGACAGGTTATCAATGCAAAAGTGTTCGAGCATGAAATAGCAGAATGGAGTGAGTAGGGACCAACGCGCCGTGTGCATACGATCTCAATGGCAAACCAGGTTCGCAAGCAAATTCACAACAAATTCGAAGTGTTGGCAAGAATCTCCATTTCCATCCATTCCAGCAACCACCGTGCCTCAAAGCCCACTTCAAGCGCACCTTTATGGGTATGGCAGCGTACAGTAATCCTCGGCTTAACTTTCGATTGCGTCACCCTTTCCTTGTATTCTATCGCCTTGTTCTTTCCACCATCAACTTGATTGAGAGCGTCACATCAACTCTGAGAGGTCCACGTGCCACTTCTGCGACATGCTCGCTTCCACACCTTTCTGAAAACGCATACAGAATGTGATTCAATATCTAACAGTCTATTTGAAAAGATAATAAAAGGATATTGTAAAAAAGAGGTCCAACAAGCTGTAGCATCAATAAACTAAACCATGTTAAAATATCATTTTGGGAACTATATTAGTTATATCTTGTTGGGTAATCCGACCGCCTATTGCATATTGCATCTTCTCTTTTCTTTTTTCGAGCAAAAGCAAAACGCTGTGGCATCATCCAGAAAGAAACAACCAGCAGTGGTCAGCATACTGAAACGCAGTCTATAAAAATATCCCTGCTGCCGCATACATAACCGCACACACACACACACTCCTCACACAGAGACACACAGAGACACACAGAGCAAAGGAAAGAAGAGAAAGAAGAGAAGCAAGGCAAGAAAGGCGTTCACTGCGCTTCCATCACGAGGTCTCTCTCTGTCTCTATATAAGCGCATCCACCAGGTCTACTAAAGCGCGCGCTGTGTGAGTGCGTAGACTGCTAACGAGTATGGACGGCACGCGCCGCAGCGACGTGGGACTGGAGGCCAGCAGGGGCTCGGGCGGCAGCTCGACCCCGACGCGATCCGCGCCGACCACGCCGCCGTCGTCCGCGGCGACTCCCAAGACAGCAGCGACGCCTCTGTCCCGACAAAATACCCGCGCGCCGATCAGCAGCAGATTGAGCATGGCACCCGACTCGGGTGCGTTTGCGCGCGAAGCCGAGTGCGGCGTGTGCACCAAGTCGTTCAACTTGCTGCGCCGGCGCCATCACTGCCGCGGGTGCAACATCGCGGTGTGTAAAGAGTGCGGACGCAAGGCGATCGACCACCGCAAGGGTGAGCGCAGCAAGCCGCAGTGGTACTGCGAGTCGTGCATTGAGAACGACGACGCGATCGAAGTGACGGGCTCGCGCCCCACGCTCCACAAACGCCTGAGCTTCTCGGCACCGTCGTATTCGCCGCCCATGCCGCCAATCACCAGCGTACGTGGCTATCTTTTATTGCTTGTTCTTTTGTTTGTCGGGCTTAACCTCATAACTCATTTGCTCATCATGAGTTTGCCTGCTTACTCGTTGCTTCTGTTCTTCTGTGCGTGTCGGCAGCTTGCGAGTCATGCAAAGTTTTGCGTCGAGTGTGGATACGAGTTATCGAGCCGCGTCAAGTTTTGCATTGAGTGCGGAACGTCTGTGCGCCCGCAGCTACTGTCCCCTGCGGGAGGGGCGGATAGCGGACCCGAGACTACGAATCGGCTGTCGAGAGGGCAGTCGCGCGGCTCGATTGGAAACAACCTCATGGTGCGTGAAATTAGCTGTGAGAAAGGACTGGAATGTTGCATTTGCTGTACTTTGTTTCTAACTGTCATATATGATGCAAAACCATCTTGTGCCTGTGTAGATTATCGATGAGCACAGTGATACACCGACGGAACCGATGGACGGATCCGAAGAAGAGTCGACAATGCCTCTGAGCCAGAAGGAGGAGGAAGAGGAACCCTCGCAGTCGCAAGAGAGCAGCTTTGTTGAAAACGGTCACGACGAGTCGGATGAAATTATGGCGCAACTGCAAGCTGAAAACGACAAGTTGCGCCAGCGCATTGAAAAGATGAAGCGCAAAGTGACAGAGTCGGAGCGAAAGCGACAGGAGTTAGAGGAAGAGCACAGACGCGCTCTTGCAACAGCAGCGCAGGCAGCCGCACAAGCTGCACAAGCAATCCCAGCTGTATCGAATGCTGCACCAAACTCCACTTCCGCGCCACCTTCGGAGAGCGCAAGCGCGACAAGTGGCGCAGGTGTGAAGGCGAAAGACCACCCCGATTACGCCAAGTTCTTCAAGTTGCTCTCGATGGGCTTGCCTGCCGAGCAGGTGAAAATGAAGATGCAGCAGGCTGGCGTGGATGGAGCAGTACTCGACGACCCTGAAGCGATTATTGGTGGCAGTGGCGGTCCAGAGCAAACTAGTGCACAACCTGCTGGCGCTGCGCTTGTGAAGGACGATGAAAAGTACGCCAAGTTTTTTAAGCTCGCGAAGATGGGAATGCCTGCGGAGCAGATCAAGATGAAGATGAGTGCTGAAGGACTGGACCCGGCTTTGTTGGACACTCCTGATGCGCCGATGCCCGGCTCTCAGGGTGCTGCTGCACCTCAAGCAGCTATGACTGTCAAAGATGATCCTGAGTACGAGAAGTTCTTCAAGCTCATCAAAATGGGAATGCCTCCGGCGCAAGTGAAGATGAAAATGAGCGCTTCGGGCTTGAATGCCGATCTGCTGGACACGCCAGACGCTCCGTCCCCAAACCAGAAAGCAGGCGGAGGTGGGAAAGCGGACGGCGGCATGTTAGCTGGACTTCCACCTCCAACAGAAGCTGTGAAGGTCGACCCTTCAGCGCTGAAGGCAAGTCTTGCAACAAAGATGCAAAGAACTTCATCGTCAAAGAAACCAGAAGAACCGCAGTTCCCTAAAAAGGACCCTGTGAAGCCGAACGTGGAGCTCCGCCCGCTTTTCTGGACCCGTGTTCCTGTCAATGTGGTAAGCAGCACGTTGTGGATGAAATTGGATGATAAGAACGGGACGTTCGATGTCGATGAGATGGAGTGGATGTTCCGCAAGAACCCAGTGGACAACAAGAAGTCCGATGACCAGAAGAAGAAAGATGCAGCGAAAGAAACAGCACAGCCGCAGACAGTCTTGCTGCTCGACCCGAAGCGACAGCAGAACGTATCGATTGCAATTGCGCGTTTCAGGATGTCGGCGGCGGACATCAAAAGTGCGATCTATGCGTTGGATGGATCCAAGCTCACTTCCGAGATCCTGAACGTGCTGATTTCGATTTCGCCGACTTTGGAAGAGCAAGATTTGCTGAAGAATTACGATGGCGATGAAAAGCTACTCGGAAACGTCGAGAAGTTTTTCCTCGAGCTATTGACTATTCCGCGATACACGCAGCGCATCAAGTGCTTCCGTTACCTCCTCCAGTTCGAGAATCGCATCTTGGAGACGCAAGCGCAGCTGGACACGCTCGTTGCAGCAACAGACCAAGTCAGTGAAAGCGACAAATTCCGCCGAGTGCTGGAAAATGTGTTGGCGATCGGTAACTACTTGAACGGCAGCACGCCACGTGGTGGGGCGTACGGTTTTAAGCTGGACACACTCATCAAGCTTCATACCCTCAAGTCTGTGGATCCGCGGATCACTCTGATGCATTTTCTTCTGCGTCAATTGGAAGAAAAGACACCTGAGGTAATCGCTGTGGCAGGAGAGTTGCCGCACATCGGAGAAGCCAAGCGATTGTCCCTCGACCAGCTTCGCGCGGATCTGTCATCGTACAACACCGAGCTGGCGATGCTGCAAGGACAGGTGCGCGCGTCGAAGAGCGACCAGATCGAAGGCGACAAATTCTACGAGAAAATGGCGCCGTTCGCAAAGGATGCGGCGGAGGTCCTAGAGGAACTGGGTCGCGATTTCAATGCACTGGAGACTTCGTACCACGAACTTGTCAGCTCTTTCGGCGAAGACCCGCGCAAAGTGGGTCCGATGGAGTTCTTCTCCATTTTGGAGGAGTTCGTGACCGAATTTAAGAAAGCGTACCGCCAGAACCAGACAAAAGAGTTTCAAGCCATCTATGAGAGTGCTCGCGAGGCTCGAGAGGAAGCGATTCGAGTGGCTGAAGAGGAGAAGGCTGCGCAATTGAAAAAAGAGGCGGAGGAGCGCCATGCAGAGAGCACCAAGGCAGTGTATGCTCAGGTGATCTCCGTTCTCACAGCATGGGCTCAGTCGCACCGAAACGGCAACTCGGCTGAAATCGTGGAGCATTTCAAGTCGATTTCGCGCGGCTACGGCGCTGACGAGATCACGTCGGATGAGTTCTGCGATCAAGTTCGGAAATTGGTCGGGTCCAAGACGGCTGCAAAGATCATCCCCGACAGTGCGAAGTTGGTGTTCGACCCTTCGAAGCGCGAAGAGTTGCTGGCGGCGTTCGAACGTTTTGTGGAGCAGGTGAAGAAAGAGAAAGAGACAAAGAAGCGATCATCGTTGATTTCTCCTCCAGGCACGCAGACAGAGCCAATGGAGCGACCACGAGCCGTTTCTTCGGGGAGAAGACGAAATAAAGCATCACTGATCCAGATGGAAGACGTCGAGCCGGTGGTCGGAGAGGCGGCGGAGCAGCTGCACAAGTCGATTCTCGAGTCGGTCCAGCAAGCGTTTGGAGGCGACTCCAAGAAGATGAAAGTGTTCACGTCGAATGCACGCAAGTACGGTAGCGAGCAGATCACCGCGCGAGAGTTCTACCAGTATTTAACTGCGTCGTTCGAGCTGGACTTTGTGGGACGCCTGGTGCCCGACTTGGCTCGACTGCTGCAAGACTCAGAGAAGCGGCACGCGCTGATCCGAGCGCTGTGCGAGAGCGCTCCAGGCTGGGCAAGGTTCTCCGGGCTGTAGACTGAGCATATCGAGCACATTGCAAAGCCAGCGGTGTGGTTGCCAACAAGTACGACATTTTGTTATTTTCCTTTATAAAAAGAGAGTAGGATCGAAAATTGAGGTGTCCATCTGAGCAGGACCTCCTATAATAAATAGTAAATAAATGAGCCTTCATTTGCTTCTGCAGAGGCAATAATGATATAATGCGAAATACAGTGGAGCTACACAGGCAAACTTGTGGAGCTGCGCTGAGAGAGCAGCGTGCCGACTGGGATGTCGCTGTAGTGCTTGGGCTTGCGAGCTACTGGGTCCGGGACCGCGCTCCCTTTCTCCTCCTTGGCGCGCCAGAGGTCCTGCTGGTCCTTGAGTCCGCGCACCCACCGCTTCATGTCGCCCTTGCTCTCTGCGCGGAGAAAGTAGCCCCGGTCTGGGGTCTTTAGCACAAAGCTGTTGAATAATTCAATGCACACGGAGCAACCAATGAGATGACTATCAATTTGCAAAGGAGCCAATAGCTACGGATGGATGAATGTACCTGAAGACGCCGTGGTCGCCGTTCTCAAAGCGACGAATCGACTCGATGCTGAGCAGATCGATCACCTTCGACGCCTCGCTGGAAGACTCGTGCTGGTAGTACTTGAGCTCCTTGCCCTCAAGCGCAAAGTAGCGCTTGTTCCACTGCGACGCCAGCAGACGCTCCGTGGACTTCATCTTGTGCAAGTAGCCGCTGATCGGCACGGGTCCGCGCTCGCTTCGTGGAGTCTTCATAGTTCTCTTGCGTGTCTGTGTCTTGAAATGCTTTCGCTGGTCTGGTTGCTGATCTGGAAATGGCCAGAGATCATGTGAGTCGAGACACTGCCTCTTGAACCATTAAACCGCAAGGGGACTAGCGTGGAGAGATCTTGGAGCATCGGAATAGGAACGAACGAGCCTAAAGATGAAGAGCTCTTCGGAAGGAACCAGGATAAGAGCATCTTATCGGCCGCCCCCTCCGTATCCGAACTTCAAACCAGACGCCACGCTTATAGCGCACATTCCAGACACGTACAATCGAGACCGATCGCGCCAACGTGGCGTGATAGTACGTGTGCCTGCCAACATGTCAACCACTCCGAGCTGATCTTATCTGACCTCTGAAACTATGTTTAGCCTGCCTGCGACGTTGAAGCAGGTGGGTTCAGCACCTGGACTTTGCGGCATCTGATACCGTAGCATAATAAATATTCATATTGGACGTTTTATTAGGAAACATAACACCATACTCTGATGATAACTTGGTATTAGATCAAATTTAAAGAGGGTTATGCTAGATAAACGAGTGAAAACGCGCAAAAGGTCGTCACACCCGCTGATCGAGGCGTCACCGAGATGCGACCGTTATCGCCGAGCCGTGCTCTATTTCTCCAGTCTCGCCACCAACCAGGCGTTGGCACATGTGGTTTCTCATTCGCTCTCTCTATGCTATTCGCGCTTGTCGCTCATTCACTCACGCGGAACACTCAACAATGAACGATGAGCGCGTCGCCTCGCGACGAGGGGATCCACTGCTTCTCTCTGGCCTCCATCGTCGTTGGCTCTCCACCCATCTGCTGCCATTTGCATTGCTGCTGCTATTGTGACACCACGTGACCTTCAATTTGTCTGACCACAGGAGGAAAAGACAGTTTCGTGTCAGAAAGAGGCGTCAGCCAGTCAGCCAATAACTCGTCAGCATTGCAGAGTCCGTCTTGAGTGTGTGGCTGGAAATGTGGACCTTTGAAAGGACACTTGCACTTCAAGAGGGACAGAAGTGGGGGTCCATTCATTCAATTCCAGTCAATTCCAGTCAATTCCAGTCAATTCCATCCAATTCATCTCCAGGTTCTCAGAGTAGAGGTCAATCCACTCTCGAGGTATCCATGACAAATACATAGCAGATCCGGACCAGCTCCATTCATCCACAATCCTTAAAAAATACGCCAGCCCGGCCGCTTTTTTGTATCCATTTAGAGCTTGTGTCGGACCGCCTCCCTCGTCCGAATCCTAGCTGATCGAGACCCCCAACCGACTTGGATTCTTGGATCATTTGTTCCCTTCGTGAAGCCATTTCATAAAAAATTCAAACGCAACTCATAACTTGCATGCATTCGTGCGTTCGTCTCCACGCCACCACCACCACCACCCAGACTTTCCCTGTCTGGATTCAGTTCCTGGGATTTCGTGTGTGGTTTGGACCAGTCTCTCTCGCTCATTATGGCGACGCGGGATCCTGTTGTTGGTGCTGCTGCTGCTGCCGTCAAAATTTAGAAACGACAGGAGGCTTTCCTCCTGATGTGATCACAACGAATGCATTGCCCAAGTGATAATCACGCGCGCGCGGCGGGTATTCAGAACCAAGTTGCCCCCTGGACAGTCCCATGGGGCTGTCTGGTTTCTCCATGCACCGGCCATCTAACAAATCGAGAATAAACCACGCTGTGTATCCTCAAAGCGCTCCGCCACCACTATCGAAAGAGGCAGAGCTCTTCGCCAAAAGCACAAGGTGACCGCTCGACTGGACAGAAACCTTTCGATTCCCTCCGTCTCAAGTGCGAGTCTGCGTGCTTCAAAAGAGCTCTTCGCGCGTGTGGTGGCGTGCGGCTTTCCTTCTGCTTGTAGTTGTTTTTTGTTGGCGGGTGGAGCAAGTTCACAGCACCAAGTCTTCAAGGCCAACTGAGAAGTGAGAAGGACAACACGCGTGGATAGGCCAGAGAACAGTCAAACACGCGACCCCACCCGCCGTCATCGGCAGATAGCGCGCGCTTCTCAGTTTGCTTGGACCTTTGCGTCACAGGTAGGTCTTTCAACAGAAGTGTCAACAGAGGAAGTGGATAGACGCGCACATTAAGAAAAGCAAAATCCGTGAAATGGATCCGCGACCCAAAATGACGCAGAGATTCGCCTCTTTCGTGAGCCTGCGCGTACAAGAAGTATCTCACAGCAGCAGCAAATTGACTGCGAGGACCGATCGCATGGATGATCGTTCCACGCTGCACACAAATCAGCCCTCGTTCAAAGGGCAATGGTCGCGCTTTGCACCAGAGCAAGATTACTTTGCCATTCCGTCAACATCCGCTCCATTCCATCTCTGCTGATCAGAGAGATGGAGAGGGGTCACCGTCTGAGTACAGACAGCGAGCGCGTCCGTCATGTTTGTTCATCGTATTTGACGAGAAATACCCTGTTTTTATAATTCACTTGTACTTTGTTACTCGATTAGAGACCCTCAATACGTTAATATTTCTACATGTTGACCAGCTAATTCATCTTTAGTATCGACATTTGTTGATTCGTGGCTCAACAACGTTTGACTCCCATTCTATCAAATAGCTATAAAATTGATCCGCATTTGTTTGAATGTCATGTTACCTGTTGTTCGATTGTGGGATGGCGTGAGATTCTGTCTCTTTCTTTCACACACACGCAACGTCTTCACTTAATCGTGGCACACAGCATAACGCCACCAGCAGCAGCAGCACTTGCTTACTGCTGCATTCTGGCACATGCTCACCACTCGATCATGAGGTTCGATTTGTTCGGACTGCTGGTCACAGCCAGCCCCCACCTGCTGAATTGCGAATAATTCATAAACAAACCTGTTGGATTCCTTTCGATTTTTTCTTCCTTCGATTTCTCGAGATTTTTCCCACTTTGTACAGTAATTGGCGCGAAGTCGAAAAGTGAGAGTCTGACGTGGCTTTCGGTGCACCGAGTACTGTTTCGACTGTCTGTGCGTACCTGACAATGCGTGTCCACAGTGGGTACGCTCTATTGCTCAATTGCGGCGTCGTATTTACAGTCCGTCAATTCTGTTTTGCTGGTTGTTTTCAAATCCCAATCTCAAACTCGGTGCGCATGTGATCATCGTCAAACATTATGCGCTCTCTCTATCTCAATTTATCACTTTCTGCCACTGTCAAGACAACACGTCCGAAAGACTCATCCGTGTGCCTACGTGGACGTGAATGTGGTTTGTGCTGCTTGTCTAACGGGCGTTCTTGTCTTCCGACACGACGTTGTTGAGTCCCTAATTCGTCGTCGCGTTTTGCTTTGGACTCCAATCCGAGATCTGCATTTTCTGCATGGAGCGCAAATTCTCACACACACACTCATGCAACATGCAAAATGAGCCCAGATATCGCCAGGCGACCGGGCTGGTTCAGCGAAACCATGCTGCTCATTTTTAATGCGCCTGTATGGAGCGCGTGGGTCGCGCCAGCAAGCGGCGTCTCAGCGCGCGCTTCAAGTGCCGATTCCGCCAATAGAACGAGCCACAAACGAGTCAGCGAACCACTCCCTAGTTCGCCAGCTGGAGAAGTGTTTCATCACCGAGGAGCTGCTGACACTGTGAAGTGCGATCCGATCATCGATCATCGCGGCTTTCGGCTGGTTCAGCTAAATGCCACCACCACCACCAGAGTCTGTTTACATCATCGCCCCAACAATCTTTGGCAAGTGTGCATCGGTTGGTTGATCGTGTCGGGGTTGTGTCCGACAAGACCAGGGATAATAGCTGTGATAACAGCATGGGCGATGAGGCATCTGGGCACAGCAGAAGGTAATATCATCATCTTCGAGCAACACCAATACCACCCAGTAGAAATGTCAGATAATTACAGCTCCGCAAGAGCTGCTCATGTGAATTTATTTGTTGTTGTTTGTATTGATTTCTTCCGAAATGCATCGAGTGCAAGCCGGTGGATTACACAATTACACACGAAGACCGCAGGTGAGCGAGCGGGCGATGGATCGATCGTTTAAGCGAGCGCCTGATCGAGCGGGTGTCTGTATGAATGAATGAGCTGCAGGCGAGCCAGAGAGTAAGTTAACGTCCAACCATCCATCAGTGAGGAGAGGCCGACTGACTGACTGACTGGCGCATTGAACAAATAAATATCGTGAGAGGCAGCCGAGCCGCTCGCAATAAATAAATTCGGGGTGGTTGGTTATCTCTTCTCCAGGCTCTTAATTAACGAACTGGAAGTGGAAGAAAGAGGAGGACGCGTGCGGCGCGCGTTCCCTCCGTTTCTCCGTGTCTGCATCTATTGTTCGCCGAATCATCTCCTACGCACATCTTGGTCTGAGTATTCGCGGTCGGACACACGTCGACAGGAGAGCGAGTCAGCACTTGCGATGCCGGACAGACGCCCCGTGGTATTCTACCTTGAGCGGTTGCTAAAAGAACAAGAATCTGGATCGCGCACAAAGAACTCAGTTAATAATAATAAGGAAGAGCACCTCGCATTTGCATGCAAGTAGTCAGTGCGGCATGACGCCCTTTCGAGCCAAAAAGCTCCAAGTGGGTCGATACTTTTTGTGCGGCGGCGAGTACTGTAGCGACTCGATCTGAACCCTATTTATTTATACACACCCTTTAATAACTGCTGAAGTGGGTAAGATCTTGGATTTTGTAAGAAAAAATCGGGAGATATGTGGCTATTGTTTATCAATAAACCGGTTGAGCCAACGCGTACGCGTTATACAGGGCGGATAGCTTGATTACCTCCTCCTTCCCAAGTTTTGTTCCGACGACAGCAAAGCGCTTGAGCTTCAAGGAGTCAGTCAGACTCACGAGGGCGTTCTCGAGCTTCGACGCGCGAGTGTATAGGGCGCTCGATCGCTGGGACCGTCTGTTTTACCGTGCACATGCCGCGGCTTTGCGTGGGTTTTGCCTGGGTGGAGGTGGACCAGCTGGGAAGAATGACCCAACAGCTGGCGCGCGGCGATGCGATGCGCCTGCCCATCTGCGGCGAGCTTCCCACTGAAAGCAGGCCAAAGGCTGTCTCTATCTACAGTATCGGTCCCGTGTTTGTGTTACGACTGCGTGAGCGAGAGCTGGTGTGCCAGCCGGTCCATCGGCGGCTGATCCTCCTCCCTGCCTTGGCTGTTGACTGTGAGTGAGTGAGAGCGTCGGTCGACTGGCCTGGATGCGGGCGGCTCTGCCGGGAAAACGGAAAGCAGCGAACGCGAGAGGGCAAGAGGGCGTCATAACGAAATTGTTGCTCTCCGGGTGAACGAGTCGACCGCGCACAGGAACGCGTCTCGCCCTCAATCCCCTCAGCCCCCGCCAACCCTCGTCATCACCCCCGCATTTCTACCAGAATCCCATCCGTCCACCCGTGGTAGAAGTCAACCGATCGAGTAGAGGCACACGCACAGGAGACCGACCTCTCTCATCAATCAATCCACATCCATCGCTGCCGTCACCCGAGTCCGAATAGCAGGACTTGTCTCACTGACCAGCCACCATACCCAGCAACATGTCGATTGAGAGCGCGCAGCAGGCGAGCGCTAACCCAGAGTCCACGCCGCGCAACAAGGCGGTGTCGGAGGCCTCAGCAATCCAGATCCAGCAGCAGCAACAGCAAGTGGCGATGAGCGCCATGGTCCAGATGAACGACGTGCTGCTCGGCGACGAGATGTCCATGATGGGCTGCGACGTCGACTCGTGGAACACGCACACCGCGCGTCCGCACTTCCAGCCACAGCAGCAGCAGCCACAGCAGCAGCAGAACGCGTACTTTGCGTGCCCGCCAGCCAACCTCACGCGCCACATGTCGCTCCCAGTGTCCATGATGCGCCAGGAGATCAACCACCCGCTCCAGTACGCGGCCCACCACCCGTCGACCCCGGGCCACGCCGCGATGGCCATGCCTCCGGCCCTCGCGCGCCACCACAGTCACGGCTACGTCATGCCGTCGCCGCAGCACCACCACCAGCAGCAGCTCCACTACCAGATGACGCGTCCTGTGAACGTCGCGCAGATGCAGCAGATGTTCGAGCTGAGCATCTCGAACCAGCACCAGCACCACCAGCTCCAGCACCACGCCATGAGCGCCAAGAACGAGGCGTTCGCGCCAATGTCGTCGGCGATCAACGTCGAGCCCATGCCGTTCACGTCTGTGAACGACGCCAAGCTCGGCATGGACGACGGCTTCGACCTCGAGCCGCTCACGTACGCGGTGTTCGGCGCCTCGGAACGCCCCAAGAACATCCAGCAGCTCGAGTCGGCCATTGAGTCGCTCGACCGTCTCCTCCCAGACATGAACCACGACATGTTCCAGCAGCAGTCCGAGTTCAACAGCATGCAGCACGCGATGGCGGCTCGCCACAACAACAACCTCATTACGCCTCGCAACGGCGTGTACGGTCGCGCGGCGTTGCCCCTGCTGCTCTCCCCTCACGGCAAGGAGATGGCGAGCTCCCCAGCGTCGGCGTCGGCGATGGCGCTCTCTGGCATGCTCATCAGCAGCGGCCACACGCCAAAGTCTGCCAAGAACATGGCGACCTGCAAGATCGGCGGCTGCGACCGTCGCGTGCGCTCCAAGGGCTTCTGCAAGACCCACGGCGGCGGTCGCAAGTGCAGCATCGAGGGCTGCAAGAAGTCGAGCCAGAACGGCGACTTCTGCATCGGCCACGGCGGCGGCAAGAAGTGCAAGGAGGAAGGCTGCGCGAAGGCAGCGCAGTCCCACGGCCTCTGCAAGGCCCACGGCGGCGGCGCTCGCTGCAAGTTCCTCGACTGCAACAAGAGCAGCCAGGGTGGCGGTCTGTGCCGTGCACACGGCGGCGGCAAGCGCTGCCAGGCGTCCGGATGCCCAAAGGGAGCCCAGCGCGGCAACTTCTGCGCGACGCACGGCGGCTTCCGCAACTGCAAGATCGACGGCTGCGTGCGCACGGACCGTGGCGGCGGCTTCTGCGAGGTGCACCGTCGCGGCCGCCTGTGTAAGATCGATGGCTGCAAGAAGCTGTCGCGCAACCAGGGTATGTGCACGATGCACATCCGCGAGGAGAAGCAGGACGACATCGACTTCAACGAGGACGCGCCAGCCGACGACTTCGAGTCGAGTCTCACGGATGCTGCCGGCTCGCTCATCGCGGCGTAAGCCACGTGGCAGCAGCAGACAAAGCAGTCAGTCGAGCCATTTGACGCTTTGTTGGACAGACTCGGAGCTCTGTCGTCTTTGGTGTGTTTGTTATTGATGGTCGGAGAGCTCGCAGCCTTTACCGATGGGGTGAAGCGGTCTGCGGGCCTTCCAAGTGGCGTGTCGCTGTCGTGAGTGTGAGCCTTTCTCTCCCTTTGTGCGTCCTATTGTGTCGAGTATTTAAGCATTTTTCTTAGTGGCGAGCTCCGGATTTCCTCCCCTTCTTGCTTCGCTCGAGACCCGTTTGGAACGAACAAGCGCTGGTCGCTCGAGAGCGGACAGGACAGGCTGGTGGTCATTCCCCAAGTATGTCGAGCGAGTCTTCAGTGTTTAAGAAAATGTGAAATGAAACCCAGTTTTGCCGTGTTTACCATTCCTTCAAGCGCTCATGTATACTTCTTGTGTTGTGTGTGTGTGTGTTGTCTCTAGTCTACTTGCTTGGTCATTTGGTTACCAGGTCACTTGAACGCTGGGTCCACCGCTTTGCTCAGGATCTCGTACGATTGCGACTGGTCTCCGCAGGTGCTCGGTGACGTCTCGTCGATGCTGAAGCCCATCTTGTTCCGGTAGAACGCCATCGCCGAGGCGTTGCTCTTGAAGACCGTGAGCACCACGAGCTTCATGCGCTGCTTGCGCGCCACGAGCAGCAGGATCTGCATGAGGAACTTGCCGAGCCCCTTGCGCTGCATGCTCTCGGCGATCTGGATCTCGTAGATGTACAACACCTCGACGTTATCGTCGTCCACGAACCGAAAGTGCACGAACCCCAAGAGCGAAGCCTCGCTGTTGTCTGTATCCACATCCGCATCGAGCGCCAGCAGATAGCGCGCGTCATGCTCGAAGAGCTCCGTCCTCTTCGCTGCGGCGTCGTAGCCCCAATCCGAGCCCTCGTACTGGTGCTTCATGTTGGCTTCAAACATGCTCACGATCGCGTCTTTCATCGCGTCGTCCAGCTGCGCGGCGTGCTTGCTCTCGATGCGCGCGTTCACGCCGTTGCGCTTGAAGCCGGAGAAGACGGGGAAGTCGACCATCACGTCCGCGACCGCATTGGCAGCCGCGAGCACCACCTCGTGCGGCCGCAGTTGACGCGGCGCGGTGCCTGCGCTCGTATCCGCATTCGCATTGCTGCCATTGCCACTGCTCTTCTTGCCCGACTTCTTGCTCTTCTTCGCCATCTTGAACTCGATTAATTCCGGCTGAAAAAGGTGACACCAATACTCAGTCGAAAAAAATGGCGCCAATCGGAATTCAAAATGGCGCCAAATTTCCGATAAAAATAGACCGGAACACTCAAAATAGAGACGACATGGAATGAAATCTGACGAGCATGCTGTTGGAGGTGTTGCAATGGAAGCATTGCGAGACTTGGCGCCTAGTAGAAAGACGGTCAACAGGGCAACGGCATGCGGCTGAGCTGTGGCGATGACCTCGTGACGCTGGGGCCGCAGCTGCGGATCAAGAAGAACATTTTCCAGGGACTGGTGATGCAGCTGAGCGACACGAGCAGCATTGCGTCCCTGCTAACGAAAGTCAAGCAGGTGTCGCGACTGCGCAAGTTTCAACATTTTCCACACGCACTCCGAGTCCGTCGGTCGTCCAGCTTCGGTAGCGCTGGCCCAGAGGAAGCCGATCTTGAGGAGCTCCAGCGCAAAAAGTGCTATCGCGTGTCGGAAGATCCGGGCGGGTTCGAAATGTGGGAAGACGACGACGAAGGTGGTGTGGGCGACCGCCTGCTGCACCTTCTACAGCGCTGGCAGGTGGAGAACGTCGTGGTGCTCGTCGCGAGGCAGGACGACAGTCTCTGCGGTCGGCTGATCGGTGCGGAGCTCTTCAAGCTGAACGTCGAGGCTGCAAAGCTCGCGCTCGAGCAATACTACTTGGAGAACATCAAACCTTCGGACGCAGCGAAGCTGGAGCTCATGGAGACTGCGCCGACGAGCACGCCCGGAGGTCCGTACCAGCCGCTCTCAGCTCGTCAGCTAGAGAACGGAGACGGCTCTCAGCAACAACAACAACAACAACAAAGTGCTTCCGTCTGCTTGATGACGAGCGAGATGACCCCTTCGTGGCCAGTGAAGCACCAGCCAACCTCGGACGGAGGCGGCAAGAAAGGAGTGCGCCAGGGTCGGATCAACCATTTCCTGAATCGCAGATCTTCCGTCTCGAAATCGTCCAAGGCTTCCGACTCGGCACTCCACTCCGTCACCGAAGTCCCCTTGTGGTGCGCGTTCCAGCCTCTGACAATGGAAATTGACAGCGTGACAGAAAATAACGCTATTTGTGGGTGGAAATAAGTATAAGACCGAGCTGGTAACATTGGTATTGATTGATCTTAAGAGCGATT
>JAASFI010000834.1:0-16125 GCA_023333705.1 Globisporangium viniferum | reverse complement strand
TTCCGTGCGGTTCTCGTGCAGGAACTTGACGACTTCAAGGTGGCCACGCGCCGCAGCGTCGTCCATCATGCTGGCCGACCAGGCTCTTGTGTCACCTTCGTGGAGTAGCCTTAGCACGTCCACGTGACCAAACTTGGCGGCGGCCTCGATAGTGCGTACGGAGCACCTATCTTCACGACAATGCTGCTTCACCAACTTGACGATCTCCACATCGCCGCATTTCGCCGCCGACTCAAGCGCTTGGATTGTACAGTAGCTGATGCACGCTTGGTTCAGGAACTGGCGCATCTCGGGTGATATGGCACTGCTGCTTGCTCTTGTAGTGAGAAGTTCGTGAAGCCACTTCAGCGTCGGGTACCCTCCGTAGAAATTCCGACTCGAGTTTCGTGAATTCGGAAAATGGTCGTACAGCCACGTGACGAGCTCCAGGTCGTGGCTGCGCAGCGCGTGTTCCATCAGGTCGGGATCCCAGTGCCACCGCTCGGACTCGCTGGCTGCAGTGTCGCGCATCCACGTGAGCATCTCGTAGCGAC
Source organism: Globisporangium viniferum (assembly GCA_023333705.1). Lineage (NCBI taxonomy): Eukaryota > Oomycota > Peronosporomycetes > Pythiales > Pythiaceae > Globisporangium > Globisporangium viniferum. The sequence goes on along the minus strand of JAASFI010000834.1, from coordinate 15,592 downwards.
GGAAGCGCAGCGCAGTGACCATCGCACCACTGAACGCGCGCTTCGGGTCGTCATCTGGATCTTGAACACGAGGACTCTTGACCAGCTCGTACAGCATCTTGAGCACTCGGTCGTCGTTCTCAGCGATCGCGGCGTCGACAAGTCTCGTGAGCGTCTCGCTCCATACTGACTGAAGGTGCTTTGGCTTACCAGTAGTACCAATAGTACCAGTAGTCCCCCGACTCGCTTTGGAGAGGACTTGTTGTCGGAACTGGAGAGCGAGGTGCGGCCAGCCGGTCATGTAGGACGTGACGTGGCGCCAGAGCGTCGGGTTCGTGAGCACGGCGAGCGCGGCGCTTGGAGGTCGGGGGCAGCTTTCTGGTACGCTGCTGTTGTTGTTGTTGTTGTTGGTATCGGAGGGTTCGCGTGACGACGCCTTGGACATCCGCAGCTCCATGAGGATCGGAAGAATATCCATGTTGACTGTCGAATGGATCTGCTCAGCCAAAGTGATCCGGCGCTCTCTTTCTGTGTTGTGGGGCTGTGTCTGTGCTGCGACTGGTAGATTGCAGACTGAGAGATTGGAAATGTGAGAGCTCTCATAGAGAGAGGGGCTCGCTACTATTTGTACTGTAGTTGATTGCTAAAGCGCTTGGCGCCATCGCTGGTCCTCCAAAGTATACATCCAATGGAGGGCTTCTTCAGATCTGGAACGAAGCTGACTGGGGCAAACAGTGGTGGTGTGCAAACAGTAAGACGCCAGAAAGATCCAACTGGCTCCCACTGTCAAGTCGGCATCTGACGCAGTGTAAGGCAGCGCAGCGCTCGCTGCCCTACACAAAACTACTGACTGTGTTTTTGTTTGGCCATCTGACCAAGCTGACTTGGTTTCACTATGAAAATGTCGAACCCTCTTACCTCTTTACGTAGCAGATGATATTAGTATTCTTCACTGCCACCGAAAAGACTGGAGGGCTGGACGCTGTCTGTCTCATTTATCTCATCCGCACGTACGGTACGTTGCATGCACTACTGTACTGTAAAATGCTTGCACATCAGAGGCGTTTCTGCGTGTGGGATTGGAAAGGAAGTCGGATCAATCAATTGATCAGCGAGAGCGATCGGATGGATAATCAGTACCAGTGCCAATGGGTGAAGAAGTTTACGCACGCTTACACGTCGCACGTTTACTGTACTAGCACCGCCAACTCAATTTTCATGGACCGCCGCACGAATGAATGTAGGGAAATACAGTAATTTCACAAAACGTGCAACTTTGAGTTTGACTCGACTTTGCACAGCAAACCCTTGAAATGTAGCCATTCGTTCATTCCATGCCATTGGGACGCGACACGACAGTCACACCTGTGTGCGCTTGCCAATCTGTTCTACCATGAAGTACAGTAGTAGTACCCTTACCAGTCCCTGCTGTACCTCCCCACGCACACCACTCCTTCCGAGTTCCCAAAGGAGGGAGTTTGGGAACTCGGAAGGAGAATGATTTGTATGTTGTATGTAGTAGCAACGCTTTCAACAAGCAAGCGTCGGATGATCAGCAATCCTGTCGCAGTTGTGAGGGGATCATCTCTCCCAACAATAGGATTATTGTTGGGAGAGATGCGCTTTTGCAAAGCGCAGGTACCTTGACGCAGACCATCCAGCAATGGGTTGGCTTGCGACTCACAATTGCGTATTTACTGGTAATGAACGCATTCAGCACCATTTAACGAACTGGAGCGAAGGTGGCAAGTTGAAGCCATTCGTCTTTTGGACTTCCTGGACACACACACAAACCAGTGGGACTGAAGACAAATGCATACCAAATCGTCTTGTTCCATAGTATTCACTGTCAGTCAATACATAGCCATAGCCATCCAACTCGGATTCCCTCTCATCAACATGACAAGGACATTGTAGAATCAATAGTCGAGCATATACCAAATAATCAAATGCGCTTGCTCAGTCCAGCTCATCGACGTTCGTGTGGCTCGCTTCAGTGCTTACAGGTACAGTGGAGCGGTGAGAAAGAAGAAGCACTGGAGCAGGCGGAGGCATGAGAGGAGGCTGACCGTCTGCTGCATTGCCCGTGTCCTTAGGCTTCTCGCTCTCTTCCTGCCCCACCAGGAGGTACACGCTGTCGTCGCAGTTGATCAGGCGAGTGGCCACAGGAATGCGCTCAGTACCAACAGCTGCCGCCGCTTTCTTCACCTTGAGCTCCTGCACTTTGGCCTGCGCTTTCTCTTTGATGCGCTGTCGGCGCTCGGTTTCTTCCGCGCTCTCCGCGGCAAATGACGAGTCCACGAACGGATCTCGTGACGAGTACGCACCCGAACCCACTGTCGCACACTGGTGCAGAAGCTCCAGACGACGCGCGTCAACGGGTATTGCCGAGTGCTCTTGCTCCGCAGCGTTGGCGCTGACGCTGCTGCTGTTGCTGATATCCTCGTCGTCCTGGTTGCTTGTACTCTCAGTAGCTTCACGCGTAACATGGCAATCACCACCATCATTATCAGCATCCTCAATACCAGCATTGACTACCGCCGCCCAGCGTTTCTCGCGCTCCTGCTGGATGAACTCGCAGTCCTGCACGGGGACGATCTTCTCGCCCGAGAACGGACTGATCTCCGCGTCGTCCTCGTGCTCAGGGTTCTCCACCGCATCGCGCTTCTGCCGTGTGACCTTTGCCTTCTCTTCTTCCTCCTCCTTGCGCTTGCGCCGTCCGTCGATCATCATCTGTTCAAAGTGCAGGAAGTTGAGCTCGTCGTGCTCTTTCTTCTCGCGCCGGATCGCGTCCATCTCCTCGCGCTCGGCCTCCTGCGCGGCCTTGTAGTCGCCGTTCGACGCCTCCAGCGCCTTCCCCCAGGCTTCGACGCGGCGCCGCTCGTCCTCGAACACGGGGCGGTCGTCCAGGTACTTGAGCTTGCGGCAGCGGAACACCAGCGTCTTGCGGTACTGCTTGATGTGCTTCACCACGTCGTTGCCCTGCAAATAAAGCACCTTGAGCTCGGGCATCTGCGCCAGCACCTCGACGACGTTCACGTCCGTGATGCGGTTGCTCTGGATGTCCAGCACCGAGAGATTTGGCAGCTCCAGCACATGCTCAATGTCCTCGGAGGTCACCAAGTAGTTGCTCTTGAGTGCGAGGCTCTGGGGTAGCAGGAGCATGGTAGACAATGCAGTTTTTGCGTGAGCACAAGTCTCTCCGTAAGGTAGATAGACAACTCCAGGTAAAGCTAGGCCAACGCACCGTGAGCGCCTTCATATGGCCGAGGTTCTCGATCCGCGTGATCTGGTTCTGTGACAGGTTGAGCGTGTCGAGCAGCGTCTGCGCCTCGAGCCCTTCGATCTTGTTGATGAGGTTCTCGTGCAGGTAGAGCGTGCGCAGCTGCGTCTGGTGCGCGAGCCCCTCGATCTTACCGAGCCCGTTGCCCTCGAGCCAGAGCACCTTGAGCCCCGTGTACTCGTCCAGGTTCTTGATTGCGCGGAAGCCCTGTGTCGAAGCATTGTAGTGCGTTGCATCAAAGAAAAGGTTTCACCGCACCAGTATGAGAGGTACGCTTGGGCGTGGTGTATCCTGGACGAGTTCATACCTTGTAGTGAAGGTAGAGCTTGTCGTTGATCGCGGGCGTGACATAGAGGTCCATGTCGCGGCAGAGCTTCTTGAGCAGCGGCTTCTCCATCTCCGCCATGGCTGCTGCTGAGTGTGTTTGGCTTTAAAAGTGACCTGTGCGCGGGTCTGCGAGTGCTCTTTGGTACTTGCGCAAATGATGAGGAATGCGAGCGAGAGTTGCATTGAGGTTCCAAGAGTCACGACTCTTCATGATCTTTCGATCCATTGCACACATAACAGAAATAGCTACACTCCTATGTTATGAACAAGCAATCCTTGCTCACCCAGTCCAAAATGGCCTGTTGAATGCGCAAATGCTGCTGCAAACAAATGATGCTTGGGCTGCAAATCACCTTCAGAAATGACATCATCCTGCGCTCAAGATTCGGGTCTTTTGCCATGTAGAGCACGACTGGAGGGCATGACCTGTACTCAAAAGTGCCGCGGTGTCTTGATGCTCTCCCATGCACATGGCGGTAGTGACGACACTCATCGCAAAATCATCGATTGCCCTTTGTGAATATGCCGCAGATGCTCTTCCATAGACATGAAGTTGCACCACGCATACTCACAAGATCGCTCCCACAAGGAGATCCACACAAATGCAGGTCGACAAAAAAGAAGGGGAAAAAAAAGAATATCCATGTTGAGTTACTTGGGGTTTCATGACGACACGATGGTGCAGAAGAAGCGAGCGCGAGACACAACTTAGAGCACGTTGGCCGAGTTCAAGTTGCGGAACGCCTCGTGGAGACGCGCGATCATCTCCTCCTCCGACTTGCGCACCCACACACGCGGGTCGTAGTACTTCTTGTTTGGCTTGTCCGCACCCTCTGGGTTGCCGATCTGGCCCTGCAGGAAGTCCTTCTTCGACTCGTAGAACTTGCGGAGACCGTTCCAGTACGCCCACTGGGTGTCCGTGTCGATGTTCATCTTCACGACGCCGTTCTTCACAGCTTCCTGGATCTCAGCCTCGGTCGAGCCCGAGCCGCCGTGGAACACGAAGAACACTGGCTTCTTGTTGTCCTTGGCAACCTCGGCGCTCACGTGCGCCTGGAAGTCGCCCAGGATCTCTGGGTGAAGCTTCACGTTGCCCGGCTTGTACACACCGTGCACGTTGCCGAACGCAGCGGCGATCGTGAAGTACGACGACACTTCCGACAGCTCGTTGTACGCGTACAGGATGTCCGATGGCTGCGAGTAGAGCGCCGAGTTGTCGACACTGGTGTTGTCCACACCGTCTTCCTCACCGCCCGTGATGCCGAGCTCGATCTCCAAAATCAGACCGAGCTTGCTCATGCGCTTGAAGTACTCCTTCGAGATGCTGACGTTCTCCTCAAGCGACTCCTCCGACAAATCGAGCATGTGCGAGCTGAAAAGCGGCACGCCGTTCTTGGCAAAGTGCTCTTCGTCGGCCTTCAACATGCCATCGTACCATGGCAGCAGCTTCTTGGCGCAGTGGTCCGAGTGGAGGATGACTGGCACGCCGTACGCCTTGGCGACCGTGTGCACGTGGTGCGCGAGCGCAACCGCACCGAGGACCGAGGCTTCCTGGTTCTTGTTGTCGATGCCCTTGCCGGCGAAGAACGCCGAGCCGCCGTTCGACGCCTGGATGATGATCGGCGACTTGATGTCGCGCGCCGCCTGCAGCGCGGCGTTGACCGTGCTCGACGAGGTGACGTTCACGGCAGGGATGGCGAAGTTGTGCTCCTGCGCGTACTTGTACACCTTGATGACGTCGGCGGCGTAGATCACGCCGGTTGGCACAATATCCAGGAGACCCATGATGATGAGAGAGAAAGAGGGGGAAGCTGGAGCTTGAGAGGGCTAGAGCTTGGAGGTGAAGAGCGAGGCGAAGTGTTCCCGATGCGGAAAGTTTCGAAATGAGCTCTTTGGGAGGGGGAAGCGCACTGCCGCAAAAAAGCTGTGCTGCTTGGGTCCGCAGCTGGGGGTAAAGATGTGGAGCGGGTGGGTCGAGCCCATGACGGGTCAGACGGGTCCACGCCGCGCTTCTATTCGAGGCAGAGAGGAGCCGCCGCATAGAAATCGCAAGTCATGAATCCACTTTTTGCGGTGCGGGTCAGGCTGACTGTCGCATACGGGTCTGATTTGGAAACGACCCGGCTCGTTCGAGTGAGGTGACACGATCTTGTCACGAAATCGCTCTCGCATGTGTTTCCTGTTTGTTCTGGTCGCCTGGCTGGTTGAAGAAACCGGCGTCATCAGGACCGCGTTGAAGCTGCTGCTTTCGATCCAAGAAGGGGCCAAAATGTGCGCTCAATGACGCTTTTTTGCCAGTCACACTGACTAAAATGCAGACGACAAGAGCGCAAGAGCACCTTGGCTACTACCGCATGCTGCATCTATGTGGTTGTGAAGCATTTTAACAGCGCGACGCAACCCATGCAGCAGGAACCCCACGCATGCACCCATCATAAAAAAAAGGAAACAATAGCGCCTCCGGGGTTGCTAAATTCTGGCGTGCGAGCTTAAACGAGGTTTTTTGGCGTCTTCGCGAACTTAAACGAATGCATGGTGCAAACTTAAACGAGATATTGGTGGTCTGCCGCACTCGGGATTTGAGGGTGCGAACTTAATACAGGTATTTGTGGCAGCATAGAAAAGGCGTCTATTTAAGAACAAAACAACTCTCACAGCAATTTGACTGTATTCCTGTACAAAATGCACACAGTACAGCATCGATGCTAAAACACCTGGGGATTCATTTCGCTCAAATTCGCGCGTGATTTTTTTGCTAAGTCTGCACTTTTTCATGAATTTTATTCTAAAAGTCTGTTTTGCAGTGTTACATAATGCAATTTCATTTCATTTCCTTTTTCAGGATATTAATCCTAATTTCCCTTTTTCTCTCTTGAGACATGCCACCAAAAAAAGCACTTCAGACGCAGTACTGAACACCACCTCAATAGTGGCTCTACCTCTTCACGTTCCCCCAAACACCCACAAACAAACACCGCCTGCATTTTGCCACATTTCGCCGTCTGATTTCGTTCCAGAAGCAGAAGAGAAAGCGAAACCTCAAGCGAGCGAGCGACCGTAACACCAGATACTTTCAGCATGGTGCTCAACAAGCCCTACTCGTCGTCCATGGACAAGGAGGTGCAGAAGGCCGCCAACATCATCAACGCCTTCTTCGACTCGCGCGTTGACGCCGACAGCGCCATCCCCGTGGACCTCATCAAGGGATGCGCCGGCCTCGCGTTCCTCACGGTCGTCAAGGCGGGCATGATCTGGACCGGCAAGCTCGGCACGGGCGTCGTCATCGCGCGGCTCGAGGACGGCACGTGGTCCCCGCCATCGGGCATCGGCACGGCCGGTATCGGCTTTGGCGCTGAGATCGGCGGTGAGATCATCGACTTCATGATCGTGCTCGGCTCCAGCTCGGCGCTCAACACGTTCAAGAAAGGCACGCAGGTGTCAGTCGGCGCGGGCTTGGACCTCGCGGTCGGACCCGTGGGTCGCGCGGCGGGTGCGAGCATGAACGCTGGCAGTGGTGGTGTCAGCGGCAACTTCACGTACAGTCACGCGAAGGGTGCGTTCGCGGGCGTGGGACTGCACGGCTCGACGATCATGGTGCGTGGCGACATGAACCGAAAGTTCTACGGTCGCGATGTGACGCCGATGGAGATTCTCAACGGACACGTGCAGCCACCATCGGGCTCGTGCGACGTGCTCTACGAAGCGATTCGGCGTATTACCTCGGGGGATACTTCGTCCACTGGAGCGGTACGTTTTTGTTCATCATTATGCATGCCATGCGATCGATTGTGTTGCTCTGGCTTGTGTAGCTATGGTGCTCATTCACTCATGGGTGCCCTACTGTTTCGTTTTTATTATATTAGTATCCTACATATGGAGACTACAATCGCGGCTCCAGCTCGAGAAGCCTGAACAACAGCTCGCACTCGAACTCGCGCAGCTCGTTTTCGGCCGCTGACACGTCATCGATGAACAGCCGATCGTCGTTTGAGCAACAACGAACCTCGTCGAGCGCTGCGCCGACGACTGCGGCTCCAATCCCGGACGACCCGCGTCTTCGCCGCTACGGTGGGTACAAGTCGGAGCGAGAGCTGTATGCGCAGTTTTCCACTCAGAAGGCTGCGCCAAGCAACGCGTATGCTTCGAGTAGCAGCAGCACGAGCGGATACCCCGCTGCGAATACCGGCGGTGGCTACAATGCAAACACCGGATACGCTGCGAACACTGGTGGATATGCAGCAGGCGCGGCTGCTGGAGGCTACGCAGCAACCATCACGCACCCTTCTGCGTCAGCACCAGCTCTGTCGACGCACACGCACCCGACGAACCCGGCGCTAAAGTACACGTCATACCCTGCTCCAAACCCAGCGACGCCGTACGTGCCGCCAGCGCAGTCGTCATACCACTCTTCCTACACTGCGCCAGCTCCTGCTCCAGTGCAGCACCAGCAAGTGCCTCCGCTCCCGCCCGCTGCTGTCGGCGCAGAGACCAAGGAAGTGTACACGCAAGTGATCAACTTTGTGTCGACGCGCTGCCCTTACGCGAACGTGCAGGCGTTCAAGGACAACTGCCGCCTGTTTGGTCAAGACGCCATGTCGCTCGACGCGTTCTACTCTTATATTAGCTCGATCTGCACGAAGCCGCTGATGAAGGAGCTGATGCCGCAGCTCGTGCGCTTGTTGCCGACGCAGGACAAGCGAGAGCGCCTCTGGGTACGTGAACTGTGTCGTTTGTGTTGTCAGTGGAGAGGATTTCTACGTTTGTTGCCAGAGCTTTAACGATTGCTCTCTTGTGTTGTTGTGCTTGTCCGACTGATACATGCAGACCCAATACTGCCGAGACGTGCTGCTCCTGCGGGTGTAAGAGCCAACTGAAGAGATCGATCTGCAAAGCGGAGCTGATCCTCTTTTTGTATTTGAACGAGGCGGGATTTTTCTTTTTTTTGTGCATGTGCATGCAGAGCTCAAAGGTGCGACTGTAACACGAAGAAGCAAACAGGAGTAACCCAGAGAACGAGCGCGCTTTTGGCTCATCAAGAATATAAGATGACGTTATAACCTGCCGCGCCTTTTGGGTGTGTACATGCGTGCATTTATATGAGGATCCTGAGGAGCGCCTCTTGTGAGACGAGTCAAGTTAATCCCGAAAAGACGCGTCTCTGATTGCAGTCTGGAAGCTATTGTACGTATCAGTCAACCAGACAAACACACCAAGTTCTTGAGCCATGGCGATGATCCTGACGCAGGAAGAGATCGACGCGTGTCGCGAGTCGTTCGTGCACTTTGACCGCGACGGCAGCGGCACGATCGACAAGTACGAGCTGGCGAAAGTGCTGGAAGCCATGGGCCAGAAGCCCACGGACGAGGAGCTCTTCCAGATGATCGCCGAGGTGGACAACGACCACAGCGGCGAGATCGAGTTCTCCGAGTTCCTCAAGGTGATCGAGGCGCAGAAGCTGCGTGCCGCGCAGTTCGACGACGAGTCCGACTTCATCGACGCGTTCGTCGCGTGCGGCGGCAGCCCCGACAAGTCCGGCCACGTCGAGCGGCGCATGCTCGTGCAGCTCATCAAGAAGGACTTTGGACTGCCCATCGACATCGACCGCATGCTGGACGAACTGGACACGGACGGCAGCGGCGAGATCGAGTACGAGGAGTTCAAGGCGCTGCTCTCCTGAGTACGAAAATGTGTAGCGAAAGAAAGAGCGAATTGAAGGGCCATGCTCGGTTGTGTCTTTGAATCCTTGTTTCCCCGTAATAATATATTCACAATGACAAAAACGAGAGCAAGCAAGAGCTAGAGAGAGAGTCTGACTGACTGCTTTCTAACGCACTCACCCCAGCGAGATCTTGCTCTGGAACTGCATCTTCTTCTGCCGCTTGCGCGCTGGTTGCTGCTGCTGTTTGGACTCGTACCCGCAGGCCTCACAGAGGCTCGAGCTCGTCTCGTTCACTAGTGTGCAGCGCGGGCAGTCCCACTTGGTGTCCTCGCCGACAAAGTCACTACCCCCATCAGTGGTAGAAGTTACGGTAGTTGCTGTGGTGACAACAGCGCTTGCACTGAACTCAGCTGTGTTGGTGACTGACTGCGTCACTTCGCTGACACCATTCTCGTATTCATCTGAGGAGAGCGAGAAGTCCTGGGTCGCAGCGGACACGTCAGGTGAGAAGAATCTCGCGGGACGCTTCCCTTTGCCGCGTAAATGGCTCGGAGTCGGAGCTTTCACTGCGCTTCGAGGCGGCTCGACAATCTCGACCTCGCTGGTGGGCGAGATCGGCTGTTGGGGCTGCAGCGACTGTCGGCGTGACGCTGGCTCCGAGACCGCGTCGTACGTGAGATCGACCGATTGGTTCGCTGCGTCCGTGGAGTCGACAGTCGCGAACCCGTCGTCGTCTTCAAAGTCATCGTCATAACGGTTCTTCGGATTCTGCTGCTGCACGAACTCGGGCGGTCGCTCCAGTCGAATCTCGCGCGTGACCGAGTTGATGTAGAACTCCTTCTTGTGGTTGTGCGAGTACACGTGGCGCCAGATACCCACTGGCGCAGAGCTCAGTCCAAGCGACGAGCTCATCACGGCCTCTGGAGGGACAGTGATGTCGTCGGTCTGCGACGACGAAGCGACAGCTGCTGCCGCGGCTCGCTGGGGGTTCGCCTTGCGCTCCGCGATCTCCTGCTTCAGGCGCTCAAAGTTGGCTTTCATCTGGGCCGTGAGGTTGGCCGTGGGCGACGCGTTCGTGTGTTTCTTCGCGATCTCCGCCTGGTGCTTCTCCTGCTGACGCAGCTTGTGGTTCCGGATCACTTCGTCACGGAGCTTCGCGGCAGATTTCGGGTTGCACGAGTCGATCTGCGCGTTATGAAGCAGCACGTACTATGCAAAAACAAAAGGGAGGATACAGCAAAATCAGTGTGGGACTCGTGTATCGTGCCGAGTCTACAATTGCTGATACCAACAGGTACACCAACAGACCTCTTTGTGGATCTGGATGATTTCGTCACGGTTCTTGAGCGGCAGGCGGATGTTGATCGTCTCGAGCAACTTGCGGATCTGAACAATTCACAAAGGAGTGTGTAGTGTGAGCATGAATACCAACGTTCAGGATGATCTCCATACACACAAGACAAGCCCCATCCACCTCTTTGTCTTTCATGACATTGTACGAAACCACCGGCATTCGCTCCACAGCACGCGCTTTGCCGTTCGTTTTCGCACTTGTCACGCCGCCACCATTCACTGCAACTTCTTTTGCGTTCTGGCCCCGCGTCGGTGCACTTTTACCCACACCGCTGCTCTTGGTCTCCGCCGTCCCACCTGCTTGACGCTGACCGACCTTCTTCTCCAGCGCGAGCAGCAGCTTGGGCTTCATCTTCTTGAAGAGTAGCGCCACTTTCTCCATCGAGCGGTTCGCGATGAGGTCCCGCGGTGCGCACGCCTGCTTGCACTCGGGGCAGCAGCCGTGCGCGCCTTTCGTCTGCAGGTACTTGCGCACGCACTCGGAGCAGAACGCGTGGCTGCAGGGCAGCAGCACGGGGCCGTGGAAGAAGTCGCCGCAGATCTGGCAGCGCAGCAGGTTCTCCATCTCGCGCAGCTCCTCGCAGTGCGCGGGCCACTCCCACTCGCCCATGTCCTCGGTCGCGGTGGCTGCGGCGGCGTCGTCCACAAAGTCCATTTTTCTTTCGTCGCGGCGGTCTTACGAGAGCTCCTGCTGGCCCGTTGCTTGGGAATGAGTCTCCCGACGGTATTGACGAGTGTGCGAGTGAGTCTGTCTGGGTTTTGCCGCCAATAACGCAATTGCTGATGCGTTTTGCGCGGACTTTTTTGCAAACGACGTGCGGATAATATTTAAGCATGAGTATTATTTGCACGTCAAACAACAGACGTGTAAATAATAATAATATGGGTGTCAAGACTGCGAAACTACTATTAAGCACGCGTCAGCCGGTTTTGATCAGCATCAGCCAAAAAGCTGGTGGCGACGGAAGGAAGCACAAGCAATCTGAGCAGCTCAATCCAGCAAGACCAGCACATGAGCGATACGATGGCGAGCTTCCTGACCGAGTTCAACGCGCGCCTGGCGACGTATGTGGACGAGCTGGAGAAGATGCAGACGCGCAACAAGCAGGAGCACACGTTCTCGCCCTCGTTCTGGCTCGAGCACGCCGACTTCACGCTCGCGCGCGACGTGTTCGTGGCGGTGCGTGCTTGCTAGCATACCATATTGCTATTAACTAACGACTGTAGCCACTGAATGCGTTCGTATACTGTGCACGGGTTTTGCTGATTACGATTGATCTGTGTGTGCCTCTTTGTAATAGGCTGGCGGGTCGATTGGCCACGAGGTGACCAAGTTCTCGCTCGTGTACAGCACGAACAAGGCGCCGAGCGCGAAGGAGGCGGCGAGCATCTGCCAGGCGCTCGACAAGCCCTGCGAGCAGCTGATCGCGGCCGCGAAAGTGGCGCTCTTCAGCGGCGCGGGTCCGTCGCTCGCGAGCGAGATTATCACCGACTCGTTGTACGTAGAGAAGCTTGCGATTGGGAGTTATGGGTTGATATGATGATGGGTTGCATGCTCATGCCGCCAGGTTGCCTGCTTGTTTACATTCGCATTTGCTGCAGGCGCTTGGTGAAGAGTGTGCGTGATCTCGGTGTGAGCATTGAAACGGGTGAGTTCGCGAAAGTGCCGCAGCTGACTGGTCGCGTGTGGGAGTACTCGGTGGCTCGCGTGTCCAAGTCCAACTGCGTCGCAACGAAGCGCCGAATGCTCCAGGTACGTGGTTCATAACCCTCTTGCCCAAGGTGCAGAATCTGTGTGCATTAACCTCACCATCATTTGTGTTTATTACTATGACGGAAATCAGTGCATCACCATGCTGAATTCTACGATTGAAGAGCTCAAGGAGGTGTTGGACGAGAAAGAGGAAGAGGAAGCAGCTGGCGGAGAAGCCGAGCGCTTGGACGACGTGGAGCAGGACGACGAGTACAACTTTGACTCGAGCCTGTCGCTGGAGGAGAAGTCGCTCTTCGAGAGCGGACTGAAGCTGCTGGGCATGACATGCGCGATCCTGAAGCGCGGCGTGCTCACGCTCAAGAAGTACACGGCGGTGTCGTCCAGCGACAACAACGACGCGTTCCTCCAGTGGACGTCCGCGCTCGACCTGAGCTACAGCGCGATCATGGACCACATCGTGGACGTCGGCGCCGCGCTGTACCCTCCGATCGGCGTGGACGAGCTCTCGGGCTCCGTGGACGCGATCGAGCAGGCCGGCGCGACCATTCTGGCGAAGCTGCAGGCGGAACCAGAGCTCGCGGAGGCGACTGCGGCGGAGCTGGAGAAGGGCCGCGTCGCATTCGACCAGCAAGTGGCGAGTGTGAAGGCCCAAATCGAGGCGTCCCGATAAAAAATGTTGCATTGCTAACATGACTTCCAAACAAATGCGTTTCTAAAACTTGGAATGAATAATTGCGTTTTGTTAGAAATCGTCTTTCAACCTTCTAAAACTTGTTAGAAATCTTCTTACAACCTTTTACAACCACCACTTGAAGTCTCACTCACACTCACACATTGCCTGTCATCATGGCCGAAGAAGGAGCCCCAGCTACGAGCCCCAGCGACGCGCTCTACGTCAAGCCCGAGTTCGTCGGCTACTCGCTCTGGGTGGTGCCCGAAGCGCAGGCGGAGCGCCTGCTTACCGACGCGATCCACGAGCGCGCGCAGCAGCTGCAGACGCCGTCGTTCTCCCCGCACATGACGCTTCTCGGCGGCATCACGGTGCGTTCGTTTGCTGATTCCCCGTGATGACTGAGGGTAGCTTCCATGCTTCCATGCTGCGCTTGTGCCATGCGAATCACGTGTCTATATAATTATTGCTACTGGTTGTGTATGTGGCGAACAACGCAGGGGCTTAGCAAGGACGAGGCGGTTGCGAAGACCAAGCAGGTCGCAGACGCGATGCGTGCTTTGAGCACCACTGTTCGCGCCGTCACGTCCAAGGTACAGTACTCGCCTTCGCGCTTCGTGCTGCAAGCTCGCTTATACACAGTACATGCTGAGGAGGCTAACGAAAATGGGCGTAACATGGTGATTAGGAGCTGTTTTTCCAGTGCGTGTTTGCGTTGCTGGTGCTGAACGAAGATCTGGCCGAGGCGCATCGCTCTGCCAAGCAGGTAAGGTCACTAGTGCACGAAAGAGATACCTACGGTTGCTAAGTGGCAAACTAATGTGATCGTTTCGTCATGCGCACTAACAGATCTTTGGACTCCTGGACGACGCAGAGTTCATGCCGCACATCAGGTGAGCCTCTTCCCCGTAGTGTGATTCGCGCAAGAACAAAACTACGCCAACCACTCACTCACTCACTTCAAATATGAACGCTGCCTTCTTAACTGATACGCACATTATGTGTTCGATGCAGCCTGGTGTACGGTGACCTGAGCCAGACAACGAAGCAGGAGCTGATTGCCGAGCTGGGACCGCGCTTCGACGGAAACGTCCTGAAGGTTCGTGATCAACAAGAGAGCGCAGGGTATTATTGTGGTACATGAGGTCACTCACTTACACGTCATCTCCTATTTTGTTCGCTTATTTGTGTGACTGTAGCTGGATCGCTTGCAGCTCTGGAGCACGACGGGACCAGTGAGCACCTGGGAGCTGGTGCGCGAGTTCCCACTTGCTCCTTGAAGTACTTTGGATGATTTTCTTCATGTGCTCGTTTCTGGACGTCAGTACAAAAATACCCCACTATGTTCATTTTGAGAATCTTGCCAAAACGGGTATCTTTCTTTTTTCTGGATCTTATTTTGGGTACCAATTTTTCAAATAAAAAGTCAATGTGGAAACACACAACAGTAAAATGGGAACAGCTATTTTCTGACCCTAGAATATATACTTATTCGAAATAAAGTATAACATTACCCAATTAACCGTATATTTGCTAGGCATTAGGATGAACTGTTCTCACTTAGCTTTAGGGTTTCTGGACAATTCTTGCTTGGCGTTTGGGTTTGTATACCTTAGAAGTCAGTGGCCCTCCGCAGGAACTTAGAATACCCATTCCCAGGGAGCGCGAAGCGCGTTTTGGGGTTAAGATAGGGTGTAGATTGAACATGGAATGTGTTTTTTATCTTCGCAATGTATAGTCTAGTGTATACTGTGGTTAACCTAGCAAAAATGGAGGCCAGAATAATGGTTCCCAGTAAAATTCACGATAAAAAAGCTTACAAAATTGTGTTAAATTTGAAAAACTCCAAAGTGGAAAGCAAAGTGAAATTAGGCTCCGTACTGCATGTCCTCATTGTGAATAGCAGCCACAACTGAATGCTGGCAGTGCAAAACCATGCGCGAAAGTAGGTGGCCGCTGTCGATGAATGGAATGCTGTTAGAAGCAGCGCGTTCGAGCAGATCCATGCGACGTGAGGTCAGGGGAGAGAACGCGCCGACCACCGATCTCGAGCATGTCTCCCGCATGCAGAGGCAGCCTACAAAACAGACAGTTCACTGTCAAGTAGTTTACTACTCACACACGACACACTCGCAAACATATGCATTCTATGAATCTTCAAAGGGATTGCTCATTGGGAAATAGGGGTCGAGGCGCAGCAACACCAGATCGCCGTGCTCTTGGACATCCGCCTCCGTGTGGCTAAGCAGAAGCATTGTCGGGCACGATGATGATCCTTTTCCATCTGAACTCTTGGTCATAGAAATGATGCGCTTTGATTCTGCGGTAGACTTTCTCCACAAACTCGGCATTCACCTCCATCTTGATGCTACCATGCTGGAGGCCGGTGATGAACCACTCCGATTTCCGTAGAGACAGCACACTGGATTTTCAGGTTCGCACTTTTGGAGGGCGAAAACACCACGGTTGTAAGGATGCATGATTACAGGACCTTCACTCTTGGAGTGCGGGCCGTCATCATTTAGACTCTCTCCCTTTTTACATACATTCTAGGATAGCAAAAGAAAACAAGTAGCGTAAACCACACGCACGCAAGGCACGTGCGAC
>JAASFI010000833.1:0-16130 GCA_023333705.1 Globisporangium viniferum | reverse complement strand
CTTCGTCAACCACTTCACGATCTCCAGCCACGCGCCGTTCTGGGACTACCCAAAGTGGTGGGACCACTACGAGAAACCCAACTTCACGGCGCTGTACAAAGACAAAGAGCACAGCGACGACATCCATCGGTACCTGGACCTGCGGTACTTCCACGACCTCGCGCTCGGCAAGTTCATGGATCGCATGGCGAAGGAAGGCATCTTGGACGACACGATCGTAGTGATCGTCGGAGACCACGGCCATGCACCGGAGCTCGGCGTCGACAACCCCGAGGCCCATCAGCAGTCTGTCACGCGCGTCGCGGCTGCATCCGAGTCAGTGTCGCCAAGCCAAAACAACGCGTGCACGTTCCCAGTGATAGTGTCCGTGAGCATCTCCGCAACGATGACCCAGTAGATGAGCCACCGAATAATCAGCGCGACTTGGACGGTGACGTAGATCACGAAGATGGCGAGAACGATATAAGCGATTTGGTCGGACGTTTTCGTTTGAGTGGAATTCGAAGTCAGCAAGCTTGTATTTGTCTCTACAGGTGAGGAACGGGTATGCGCGCATATGGTCGTTAAGCGCTGAGACTCACCCCACGAGATCGCAGTCGATCAGTGATCATTGGTTGGTTCAAGCTGGCCAATCAGATCGCTGACGCTTTCTGTGCCCAGCGATTTGTCAGTGCCCAGCGATTTGTCAGTGCCGGAGCTCTTGAGTTTTCGACTGACACCTACTGTACCGTTTTGTTTCGATTCTTTTCCATAAATAACAAAGTGTATCCAAGTCAGAAGGGCAGAGGCAACAAGATTACAGTCTTTTCCCAAAAGGACAACATTATTACCAACTTCAGCTTGGACCTTGTTCAGAAACAAGACAGACTCCGCTTCAAAAGCGTAACTTTCTCACACGTAACCCACTTTGCCAGCGACCTTTCAAGGATACTTCTTTCTTGGTAACACTGAAGCGACACAGCTTCTGAGCACCAAACACGATTGAGCATGGTAAGTATTCGACCTCTAAAACCGTGCTTGATTCATTATGCTAAGGATCAAAAGATCCCCACCAGACGAGGCTGTTGCTTTGATACCTCGGGGCGAAAGGGATGAACCGCGGATTTGATTTCTCTTTCTTGCCATCATGGTGGCGTGGGCCGGGTGAATTCTTCTTTTTGCAATATCAATCTTTTTCTGTTTCTGCCAGACGCACGACTATTTACCAGAGGCCGTTGGAGCCGCGATCTTGTTGGCGTGTCCCAGTCACTACCCCACATCTCACATGTATGCAGCAGATCAGCTGGATTTCTTCATGTGTTCCGTTTGCTGCAAAATTTAAGACGACAGCTATTTTTTGCTTGCTTACTCAGTGGTTTTACCACATTTCACAATCTGCGCTCTATCTATCCATCCACGCTTTTCCTAGTTGATTCCCACTGAAACGGCGCGAAGCCCAGCTGCACGTATCGCTTTTCAGAGTGAGCTTTCAATAACGTATCGATAGAAATCCTGCTTGAACGCAGACACGAGTGCAAAAGGGGATCGATTTCCACGGCTGCTTGTTTAAGAATTTTGTCCAGCGTCCCCGTGTTTGCCACCATGTGGCTCTATTCGTCGCACACTTGCGCTTCTGGTAACTACTTTGGTAACATTTTTACCAGCACGTGGCTGTGCCGACTTGGTCGAAATGTTCCATCAAATTACGCACTTTGCCGGTTTTCACCATCATCACGTGTGTTGGCTTGGACCCACAACCTCCACCCCCGAACCGTTGCTCAATGTGTGACGAGATGAGAGATGAGGGCGTCGTGGTGCTGCTCTTCGCATCCCACTCCGTCTCTCTTGGTGACCCTTTCTCCTTGGACAGCAAGTCCCTCAGCTGCTGCGGTTGTTGGCTGCGCTTGCCGTGTTTTGTTTGTCTATCGTGAGCTCATTTTACAAACTTGCGCGTCCGACGCAAGTGCTTTTCCCTATTCAGTCCTTCCTCAGCCATCAACATGGCTACCAACAACAGCAGCAGCAGCAACAACACCACCAACAACAACACGGCAACAACAACAACAACAACAACAACAACTGCATCAGTGTTGCACTCGTGCTACCGCATGCAGCGCAAGCTCGGCGACGCGCTCTATGGCGCGGTGTGGCTCTGCCAGGACTTGCGTCGCGCAACTAGCACCTACAGTAACAATTGCAACAACAGCAGCAACACTCACACAAAGAATGCGCTCGTCGCGGTCAAGCAAGTCTCGCTGCGCAAGGCGCGTCAGGCGCTGATGCTCAACTACAACATGGACAACCCGTGGGACGAGCGCCGCATCGCTGCGAAGCTCATGCGTCTCGGGCCGCACGCCAACATCCTGCGGTCGCACGACGAGTTCCTGGTCAGCGGCTCGTGGTTCATGGTCATGGACCACTGCGACGGCGGCGACCTGCTCGACCTGCTGCACTGCACCCCCGACGGTCGCTTCAGCGAGCCACAGGTGCTCGACCTCTTTGCGCAGATCGCGAACGGCGTGCGCTTCATGCACGCGCACGGTATCGCGCACCGCGACCTGTCGCTCGAGAACGTGCTGCTGCAGGGTGATACCCCCAAGCTCTGCGACTTTGGACTGAGCACCGAGGCGACCCGCGTCTGCGACGAGCGTGTGGGCAAGGCGTACTACATGGCGCCGGAGGTCATGGCGCAAGAGCAGTACAACCCCGCAGCGGCGGACATGTGGTCGCTGGGGATCATGCTCTTCATCATGCTCACGGGGTCGCCGTTGACGCCCAGCGCCTCGGTCGAGGAGAAAGGGTTCCAGGCGCTCATAGAGTTTGGCGTCGCAAAGATCCTCGAGGTCTGGGGACTCAAGTCTGAGGTCTCGTCCGCTGCGATCGATCTGCTAGACGCGCTGCTGCAGGTGAACCCAGCCAAGCGACTCACAATCGAAGAGGTGGTGCTGCACCCAGCGCTGTCGCTGGCGACCACCCAGGGAGGACGTCCACAGTAGATACGACACAGTGGACGGTGGTGGCATTTGGTGGGGTGAGCAATGAGTGTAGCTTATGTGTTGTGAATGTAGCTGCTGGAGTTCGAGTCAAGTGTAACTATGAGGAATGGTGGTGACCAAACAAAACATAAATGATCATCTCAACGTGTTCAAATGAAACGCAAGAGCACATGTGAGAATAACATTCAAATGCACGATCGTGAGGTTGATACAAGCACACAACTCACATGCACCGCCAATAGGAGTCATGTTTGTGGTCGAATGAACCCATTTTGCAGGCACAAGCAAGGTTGCGGATCCCCAAGCAAGCGTCCCACAAGTTGCTCCCACAACTTGCCCTCGTGACGTCACAAAGATACGTGCACATGCTTCATGAAAAGTGGAGACTGGGTGGACGGACAGGCTGGCTTCAACGAAATCTAGGCGGATCCAAAAGGCAGCCACGCACATTCGTATCTTCACGAAGGTCCGCCTCGTTCGCTCTGTTTGTGGAGTTTGCACTTGTGTGTGAGAGCCCTTCCATCAGGGAGAGAAGGCAAAAGCTCCCATGGACGGACACGGATCCAGGAGAGAGAGAGCGTGTGCGAAGAAAAGATAGCAAGATCCGGATGTACTTCCTTCGAGAAGCTCTCTCGCGCGTGCTTTTATGCTGCTCCGCAAACGTCAAGCCTCCGCAATTTACGCAAAGAGACCTGGAGACCAGGTGTCGTCAAGAAGCTCGTATTCGCGCTGACCTTCATGTTACCAAGCGTTACGCATCCTTGCGTCTCTACTTTCCAGCAAGCGCAACCCCTAACAAACGCTTTGGCGCGTGGCTTTATACCTGTAAGGCTGACTGGAAATGGCATCGCATCCACCACGTTTGCTGTCCAAGAGTTTTCAAAACAAAAACTCAAAGGGCTCTGAATAAACAAGCACACACGCACCAGCAAATGAATCGCATTTTGATTTTATTTCTACTGCCACCAGTTCATTTAAAACGTGCAAGAGAGGCTGTGCTGCAGCGAGACAACCATAATCAACATCAGGTCGGATGAGGATGAGGATGGATAGGTCGGGTCAAGGCGGTGCTGGCTGTTGATCTCTTTTTTGCATAATGGAAAGAAAAGTGAAACTTTGGATTCACTTGAATATCGCTGCATCTGTAAACCTGCCACAAAACAGTCGCTGTTTTGTGCGAAAATCATGACAAGTGGATCTTTCGTCTATCATACCTCTTGATGGACGCTTTATCGACAAGTACGTACTCTCCAGAGCTCACAATCTTGATTTTTTGTCTTTCTCATGTCTGGCATGTTCAGTGGTGGTGATGAAAGCTCTCGATCGATTTTGCAGGCACCTCTGCAAACCGCCACGAGGCGATCCGAGCCACTCAATTCTGTGGATTTCGGAAATCCGCAGATCTTTTAATTAGAGGCAGACTGCATCAGATCCCTCCAGCTTTTTTTCTTTCTATTGTAACCACATATGTGGGTTATGTTTATGCGGGTTGAAATGTGTTGTTGTACGAAATCCGCCATCGGCATAGAGTGAAAAGGCATCTGCAAGGTGACAAGCCAGTCATTCAACTCGCTTGATTTTGGCCAAAAAGACTTAAACAGCCAATCACTCGCTCGTTGTCGTCAAGTTCTTCCGGGTTTTTTCTTAGGCTTTTACCACACTAACTTAACTATTTCCTTCTTTTTCTGAAACCAAAGTTTCAAACGTCTCTTTTTGAGATTGTGGGAGTTTGCGAATGTGAAAGAGTTTTCGCTTGCTCTGCAATGCCCGTCTGTTACACTTGCGCAGAGCGAATATACAGTACCTTTGCAGACGCAAAGGTAATCATAATGGAATTGTTCTCTTTTTTGACCGGGCGGCTCCAGCCAAACGCGAAGCGTCTGCGACTTCTTTTTGTTGAGAAATTGGCATCCATTTTGGAGAATATCAACGAAACTGAGTGAATGTTAAAAGCGAGAGAGTTTGAGCTTGTTTGAGAATACCAAGCTCAATGTTCGTGAATCCAAATAGTGAATATCATGCACGACCAAACTCCGAGCTCAAATGTGCACCTTGAACACAACTCGCTCAAGTACATCATTTGTATTATAAAGTGATAGCGAATCAAACTCACGAAATAATAAGTTCAGGCGCGGAAACGTTGTTTCAAGAAAACTTGGTCCTGGGACTGCGTTTCACACAAAAGCAGGTTATATGCCTCAATCAAGGGCAATTTGAATTTGGTAGCTGTCACACATGTTTTTGCGATAGTGGCTTCGTCCATCAGGCCATTATTAGCAAGCGTGAAGCGAATTCGGCCCAATTCCCATGCAAACTCCACGACGACCGACCCTTGTGGGCAGCAGTGATGGCTAAGTTGCCAACTTTCACCTTTCAACTCGCAATCCCAATTCTAGATTGCGCAGGTCTCTGTACACTGCGAAACGTCGTGTAAACGACATTTTTGTCTTGAGAAATGTATGTGGGGATGACTTTTTCACAAATTCCTCAGACTTTAGTTTGAGGCGGTGGTTTGGGTTTGTGTCTGTAATCGAAATAGGAGTGACCTAGTGGTGGGGCTGATGGGGGTTTTGTATGGGGTCTGAGAATTCGTTTAGTGAATACAGCCAGCCCCAGTTGAGAGATCTTAGGTTTATTTTTTGGATGGCTGCGCGGCAGGCAGCACAGCATGACGACGGTTGGAATTTGGTCAAGTGAGAGCGCGAAACGGCGACACCAATCTGAAAATCCAGAAATTTTTTGGAAGAAGAAACTGCGTGGCGCATATATCGCACACGAAACGGCGGGGTGGGCAGCAAAAAGGGGCGTGGTTCAAAAGGCGGTTTAAAATACTGAAGCAAAGAAGTCGCCACCAGCCACGAAAGGCAGCGCTCGCACATCACACACACGTCCATGGTCGACATGAAAACCATTGGTCGCCACCACCAAATACAGCTGACACCGCTTGAATTTGCATGCAAGTGTGGAAATATTGTTGGAGAGATTAGAGAATGGTTCTTTGTTTTGTGTGGCTTGCGTTCGTGGGGCCAAGTGATGCTGTGCTTTTTATTTGTGACTGCTAAATGTTCGAATTAATTGTGGCCCGTTTGCATAAAAAGATGCTGGGATCAGGTAGGCAATCTTGTTGCTTGGTGTTCCATTTTTTCGCTTCTCTTGTTGTTCTATTTTCTCTCCGAGTTGGCGAGTCCAGCCTATTTGTTTATAGAGGTCCATTTTTGACCTCACACCGCTTTCATTACTCTTGCGAAACTGAACGTGTTTCGAGGGGAACAACATTCTACGTTTTAGAGCGCCATTTTGCCTCATTTGTAATACTTTTCCCCCTCTTTTGTATTCGCTTTCCTAATGCCGAGCAGCGCATTGCGACCCCACGCTTAATTAAACCAATAAGCAAGCACCCTGACCCCTGAGCTACGCCCTTTCCCACGATCCCGTTTGAGAGTTGAGATCACAGAACTTGCGGGAAACCAGCAGCACTCACAGGTTGGTCACCTCTGCTCACAACCGTGGGTTGCTCCTCGCTCTCTCACTTTCCAATTTGCCAGCAAGCAAGCAAATCGCAACCAGCAAGTCACAACCAACACAATCAAGCAAACCATTATGCTGCACCAGCAGTTCAACGTCCAGCACAAGCTTGGCGACGCGCTCTACGGTAGCGTGTGGCTCTGCGAGAACACGCGCGAGAAGAGCGAGCGCGTGGCGGTCAAGCAGGTGTCGCTGAGCCTGGCGCGCCGCGCACTCAGCGCGAACCGCAACCTGGACAACCCGTGGGACGAGCGCCGCACTGCGTCGAGCCTCATGCGTCTCGGCGGCCACGAGAACATCCTCCAGTTCCAGAAAGAGTTCATCGAGAGCGGGTCGTGGTTCATGGTTATGGAGTACTGTGACGGCGGCGACCTGCTCGACCTGTTGCAGTCGGCGCCAGACTCGCGCTTCTCCGAGAGCGTCGCGATGCACTGCATGCGCCAGGTGGTGCAGGGCGTGCACTTTTTGCACGCGAACAACATCGCGCACCGCGACCTGTCGCTCGAGAACGTGCTGCTGCGCGACGACATCTGCAAGATCTGCGACTTTGGTCTCAGCACCGAAGCTGACCGTGTTTGCAGGGAGCGCGTCGGCAAGGCGTACTACATGGCGCCAGAAGTCGTCGCCGAGGAAGAGTACGACCCGGCTGCGGCAGATATGTGGTCGCTAGGCATCATGCTGTTCATCATGCTGACCGGTTCCCCTCTCACGCCGAGCGCGTCGGTCGACGAGAAGGCGTTCCGTGCGCTGAAGACGTTTGGCGTGCGCAAGATCCTCGAGGCGTGGGGCATGGCGTCCGACATGTCGTCGCACGTGATCGACCTGCTCTCGGGGCTGCTGCAAGTGGACCCAGTGAAGCGCTTCACGATCGAAGACGTGGTCTTCCACCCGTGCATGCAGCTCCCATAGAGTTACGGAGAGGGTATGTTTTATTAGTCACAGTTTAGTAGCCCAAGCAAGCTGCTGTGTGTTTAGAGTGTGTGTTGGGGCGAAGAAGAAGGAGAAGCGTGTTATTTAACAAGATAAAAGCCGGTGGCATTTCAGTGCATTCTATTTTGAGAGATGGCTCTTTATACTTTGCATGAAAGCAAAAGCATGTGGTCAACTTCAAGATCACATAACGTTTCAAGTCCCCAAACCAGGCTGTCATTTGTACAAAAAAGAGGCGAGCCAACGAATAAAGCTCGATTTTTTTTATCAAAGATGCACTTTGCTCTGGTTGTCGTGGCTGGTCAGTTTGCTCGTGGCATCGTGTGCTCTTTTTGATTGCCATGATGGGATGGCATGGGAAACTTTGGCCAGTTCAAGGAAAGCGATCCAAAGAGTGATGCCAACCAAGTAGAGCATGAACTCTTTCGAAAGCAAACGAGCAACTGGAGTCGTTCGATTTTTTTCGCTTGCACATGTTTTGATTTATGTTTTGTTGTGGGATTCTCAGGCAATGCATGGCATTTGCGCCTTACGTGTGACAGGAAAAGATGCAATCATGCAAGGTGGCGATGGCTTTGGGTGGACTCCAGAGACACATTTTTTGCTCGTTGTTCTAATGTTCTCGCGCGTGTGATGGCGAGTGGATGCGGATGGGAGCAATGCGAGGGAGAGATGTTCCACCTCCTTGATTTCTTGTCTCCGTGTTTATTTTGTCTGATCCACGTGAACACAAAGATTTGTTCTTTTGAATAAAAGCAGGATGCCAATCAGACTTTCTTTTGACGCACAGCATCTGCAGCTGCGATGGAGAACAAATAAAAAAACGCTCGATTTTAACCAATTTTAACTAATGGTTAAAATACCTGCATTTCAATCACGTTTAAAATGGATTATACACCTTCCCTAAAATCGGGACCTTTCCTCTGCCACTTTTTGCGGCATTTTTTGGTATCAAGCAATTGCAAATTGCACAGCCCGAGGATCACATCAAAAGCCGCAATGGACGCCCGCAAGCACCACGACAGCGCCGCGTCCAACGAGCAGGACGACGACGAGGCCCTTCTGCCAGCGGATCACCCCGTGATGCAACAGTTCCTCGCGCACTTCGACCCACTGGCGCGGCTGGAGGCCGAGTATGTGGCGGTGCTGGCGCAGTCCTCCTCCTCTTCACCTGCAGCAACAGCAACAAGCAAGTCTGGTCCCAAGGACGGCGACAGTGGGGACAGCAACCAGAAGCATGGCGATAGTGACGAACACGAGGATGGAAATGAAGACGATACGTATGCGCGAGTGCCCATGTCCCCGACGAGTGATGGTGAGGATGGAGGTGGCGGAGAGTACTACCAGCCGCTCGGTGATGCCAGCGACAGCGACGACGACGGAGCAGACGATAGTGATAACGATGACGATGATGAGACGGAGGATGCGCATGTCAATGGACTGGAGGCCGCAGCGGTGCCTGTGGTGAAGATGGACGCAGCAAAGCGCGAGGCGATCATGAAGAGCATGCAGGGCTTGCAGCTGGCACCGCCGCCCTGGGCCACGCGCGCGAAACTCTCGGACGACGAGCTGTTCGCGATGGTACGTGATCTCAACAGCAGGTAAAGTAGATGCAGTGAGCAGCTACAGCCAAGTACAGCGATAGATGAAGAAACCCTACAAAATACAAACCAGCGTTTGCACGTGTATCATCCATTCTGTGGGGCACTCCACAATTGCTCATGCTTCTAATGGCCGTATACTGTGGGTTTATGGTCTTCCAACTGCTGTGTCGCTCTACCTGGCTCTCACTGAATGAGATCATCTTCGCGACGACGTCAGCGCTGCTACTGCGACCGACAACAACGCACCAGCAGCAGCTGCGTACGGCAGCCACGCGTTCTCCTGGATCTGGCGTTCCCAGAAGCAGCCGCCATCACCAGTAGCACACTCGCGCTTCACTAACTGCTCCACTTGAAGAGTGGGCTCGCCCGTGATCAAGTCCACGAGCGCTTCGTTGGTACCAAGTACCTGGGTACCACCACCGACGCGCGACACGTAGAACATCTTGATACTGTCAGGTTCCACGGCACCAGTCACTGGTACTTTGGTAGTAGCGAGCAGCGCTGGGTCCACCAGCGCATCACGGTCCACTTGCAAGGACGACTTGATCTCAATTGGAAACTTTGAAGACGGCGACGATGGGAAGCTCGTGAGAAGCAGCGCCATCACTTCCTGCACGTGCTGCTCCTCCAAAAAGATGACCGCGTTCGGACCGGCGTCGAAAGTGTACGCGGCCTGCACGCGACCCGCATGCGCGTTGTACGCGTGCACCATGCTGATGATCCGGCGCGAGACCTCGTTCAGGTAGAAGATCGGCGGGAAAGTGTCGAGACACGTCGCGTGGAACTGGTTGCTGTCCTGCATCGTGATTTTGCCAAAAGTGGGGAAATCCTTGCTCTTGTACGCGCGCTCGATCGCCTCCAGTCGGTCGTTTACCACTAATGACATGCAGCATGATGCAATTAAGGTATTAGTATCGCGACTGCCCACTAAACGTGATACCAATTACCAATAAGTAGTGATTATCGTACCGTGCTCGGCGCGGAACTTGAGCAGCGTGCTCGTGAGCTTGCTGTTCTTCATGCCGTTCGTGCTGCTCGTGTCCTTCTCGCGGTCGTTCACCACGCAGATGATCGCGCAGAGCTCCTTCCAGTGGTACTCGTCGCAGACCTGCACCGCACGCGAGTCCGAGCCGTCGGTGCTCTCGCCGCCGACGCCTTTCTCCCAGCGCACAAAGCCCCCATTAAGGCTTCGGCACGCGCTTCCCGAGCCCTGACGCGCGATCGTCGACAGGTGACCTGGGAACTGCTCCTGCGCGTCGAAGAGCTCTGCGAGCGTCGCCACGAGGCACGCGTACCCGGCAGCAGAGGACGCGAGCCCCGCCGCGGTCGGGAACGAGTTCTCCGAGACAATGTGCAGCTGCGCGTGCTCCCAGCGCGAAGGGTCGCGCGCAATCTTCTTCATCTCGCGGATCACCACCGTCACGCGCTTGTTGATCGACTGCTCCTTGCCGTTGAGCCAGAGCTTTGTGGATGAGAACCATGGCGCGCTCGCGACGGTCGTCTTGGCGCGCAGCTGGTCCTGGTGCAGCGTCACGCTCACGGACGAGTTCAGCGGCGTGTTGAGCGCCTCGTTGTCCTTGCCCCAGTACTTGATGACCGCGATGTTGGTCGGCGCGGCGCACGTCGCCACCTGGAGCTCTGTCGTTGCCATGGTGATCGCTCGATCGATTGATACGTTTGGTGTGTGTGTGGCTTGAAAGGGATGGGAAGAGGTGAGGTGACTCGAAGGTCGCGTGAATATTTGAGTATCAAAAGTATCAAGAGCGTAAGTATCAACCATCAAGAGAGTGGTAGATTGGTATCAACCATTTTCATAAAGTTGTTGGAATGTTGCTTGAACATCGAAATGAAATACACCTCTGCTACCAAATAGCAAACCCGCACAAGCGAATACCTTCAACTTGCTCTGATGCGGGATTTGGCATCGACACATCCGTCCTCCTATGTGGAACGCTCGCTCCAACATGGATGGCAACTGAAGACATCAAGCTCGAGGGGACTCGAAACACTCAGTTTGACTAACTTCCAAGCACAAGCTAGTGAAACCTGGAAAGCACTTTGCAGCACACGTTGCAGTGTTGCATTTGCATCGGTGCTACTAGTAGTAATATGTAGTAGAACAAAACCCCAAGTACTACGTAGATGGTAATATGCCCCAACCTACTTGGGAGCCCTTGGTCATATAAGAAGACTACCGCCATCCTAATTGTATTGTCATATCCTGTGGTTAGAAAATCCACAACTGAATATTACTCAACACCTGAGAGGTAGGATGGCTAAGGCGCAGTCTCCGAAGCGGCGTCTTCCGGGTTTCAAAACAGAGGTTCTCCAGCCCTTATAAAGTGGAGTACGCCGGACAAGAGAGCGATGATCGTGAGATCCACTTTTGGCTCGACCTCAATCTCGTAGCGAAAGTCTTCTTTTAGAGTGATCGCACCCAGCAGTTCGCGCCACTCGACGCACTTCTTCTTCTTTCTGGCCGCGACTTCGCCGCGCGTGAGCCAGAGGACCGACTTGCGCCTTCGTAGTTGTTCTCTGCCTCAACCAGCACCTTCTCGTCCGAGCTTGCGTCTGTGAACCTCAGTTGCATGCTGGGATTCTGATAACCGGACCGCAGAACGATCTCGTAGAGCTGGTACTGCGATGCCTGGGGTCCCTTGATCAGGTAGCAGTTGGATAATGCGTAGTTTGTCTCCACGATCGCAATCCATTCACCCTTGCTGTCCATGAGCATCTTGCTGTCGCCCAAGTTGAATTCAGGGAAGTCGCAGCATTCGTCCAGTGTGAAGAGCAGCTCGCCCGTCGCTTGGTCGTACACAAGGAACGCGACGCCATCGACGTACTCGGCGCTCAGCTTGGTCGCAGGTGTGCGCACTAGGGGCGACAGATCGTGGACAGCTACGGCACCAGGTGATAGCCTATTGCTCCACGCTGGTACCCGTGGTAGTGCTGGCTCAGATGGAAGCGACGAGTGCTTGGTGCCCATGCTGATTGTTTCCGGTGATTGCTTTGAGCTGGTGCAGAACTTGACAATGGCAACAACCAAAGATCACCTATAGAAACGGAGCGGGGTATTTTTCCGGCTGAACCCACGTGGGTAAATGCCGTGCCAGGTTCGCGTTTTCATTCCTTTTTCATGAGTTCACATTTTATCGGCAGGTGAGTCGAAAGTTCGAGTTGCTCCAAATAGAGGCCCGGCACGTGCAACCTCACCGTGGAAGCCAAAATCCAAGGTGGTGAACACGTTGCAAAGTGCACCAGGTGGCAGCGGTGTGCTGGAGCCCATACTGCTGGTGTTGATTTGTGGTGAGATGGAGTGACGCTGGTGGAACTCAAATCTCGAGCTCAGATTCAATTATTACGCGTCTTCTGTGACGTTAGAATCGCACGTGAGCTCGTGCATCTAAGGATACCTACCTACCTCTTGTGAGCGAACCTGCTCTCGTGCTCAAACTGTTGAGTATGTACGAGTTTCGACAGCGCGTGGACGTGTGTAGCCGCAGTTCAACCAGGCATAGTACAGGGGAAGGGGGTATGGGTGAATCATGTGCAGAGAGGAGCTTCGAGCGCACTAGCTCTCTCTTCACAGAGGCGAGCCAGCGCCGCCCGAGAGGGCTGCGCTGTCGTCCTCAGCACCAGTGGGGATACGCTTGCGGCACCCGCGCGAACGCGCTTCCTGTATAGTAAGGTGGTAGCAAAACCACGCTCTCTTCATAATTGACTGAGCAAAGGACACACAGTGATGTACTACTCGCTTCTCACCCCTCCAATCGCGCGCTACAGATGCAGCCTCACTATGCCATTTGATGGCAACGCTCGCACAACTTCTCCACCGAAAGGAAGCATCGAACTACACCACCGATTCCTCGTGTTTCGGCACGTCCCGCCGCCGCAACGGATACAAAAGCCGCCTCTCTGTGGATGCTTGGAGCAATCCTCGTGCTTGCAACGTGCCCCACCGCCGTGCCCTCGATAGAATCCACCGCTCTGCACATTTTTGTAGCAGCCAGCATAGCTGCGGCGCTTCTCGCCGCCATGGGCGACGCAGAAGCTACCAAACCGTCTGTGCTTGCTGCAACCGAGAGCCGAACACCGTCGGTGTCGAACGGTGACGACAGCCTTGCAAGGCTGCTTCGGTGCTGGCGGCGGTGTCGCACGTGCGGTCGCGGCCGCGAGAGCGACAATGAAAAGCTGCACCTCGCCAGACTCTCGCGCGAACCTCTCGGGGGTGAAATCCTGGATCCGCTCGTCCGCGTCTAGCTCGTTTCCCTTCGCGAGGTACACCTTTTAAAGTCCCTCGGTGGTTCGCGGCCACTTCGCAGGCCGTCGGCGGCGTCGTCGTTGTCCGTCCGGAACCAGGCGCGGTAGCGGCGCTTCTCCGCTAGATGCACCTTCAGATCGTCCACGCTGCACGCGTCGATCTCCAAGAAGTCGTGGATCCGCGTCTTGACCTCGTCGAAGAAGCCGAGCGTGTCGGCCTCCGCGGCGACCAGGCGGCGACCTCCCACGAACACGACCCTCACGAGCATCTCTGGACACTATGAACACACACTTAGCGTTTTCTGTTGTCCTTACCTTGGGGATACTTGCTCTGTGTACTAACCTTTCTGCTGCCCTGTTTTGACCATGCAGCGCAGTACAGATGTAGATGCGAGCGTTAGACGAGTCCAAGGCTCCAATGCCAGCAGCAGGAGCGAGCGTGACTACAACAGTGCGTAGTCAAGCAAACTGGCACAAGTGGCTTGGTGTCGCTCACAGCCTTTGTTGAGTATCTGTTGTGTACTGACAGTATGCATGAGAGCGTGACTATTGCATGGCGATTTGGAGCAAGACAGCCGTAGGTGATCACCAAGTAGCCGCGATCAACGAAGAGCTCACCCACTTTGTCCATGACTTGCTCCGCAGCGCCGTGAAACAAGTGCTGTCAGAGGCGCTTGAAGGCACCGAGACTGCGAACGTTGAGTTCCCGCGGATCACGAATCCAAATTGATTGGTCGCATCGCACAGAGGGTAAGAGGCCAGTTGCCTGGTCCTAGGGCGAATGCGTCGATTTCTCATGGCGGACTGTACTGCACGGCTGTATGAGTGAGTAGCACTAGAAGCTCGAAGAGAACGGTGGTTCCTCGCCAGATTCGAGCTCAAAGCAAAGGTTCCTCTGAACCCCAACCGTGAAGCGGTCGTTAGATGTATTCTGTCGCTAGCCTCGCTCGAGCTCGTGATCCAGGTATCCGTGGGGGCAGCAGGTGTGGTGGTGATGACATCCATAGTAGAAAATCATTAAGTGATTTTCTACTACCATCGCAATATAACGAAGTAGACTTTGACGGCACACAGTGCGCGCAGTTTGTGCGTGCAGTGTGAGAGTACCTGGGGGGGGCATCATCCATCTGTACTCACAACGACACAGTCTTATTCGAACGAACATCAACTGTCCACCGCATCCAGTCATGGACGAAGCCCTCGCTCACTCCACTCTGGAAGGAAATTCGGGATAGTGGGTACACAACCCATTCATAAACCAAAGTTGGTGCACACAAATATCGGTCTTCGTATCTCGCTTGCACTGTTCGGTCGTGGAATCTTCTCATTGTGGGTACAGTACAGTGCATTCATCACCAACGCCATGCGGGGCTGAGCTCTCATTCCTCATTTTGAGTTCAAGCACACAAGCGAGGAAGTCACCAACCCAGTTCGCCACCACCAAGTGTATCTATCTATCCACCTACCATGGGCAACAAGCACTCGTCCCGTCCCGTCGAGAACGTGGCGTTCATCTCGCAGTCGCACGAGCCTGTCGTGCTGCACGCAGACGCCAGGCCGCTCGTGCTCTTGGACGCGACGAAGCTGCGCGTCGAGAAAGTGAACGGCGCGCTCTCCATGTTCAACCATGCGACGGGCGAGCTGCTCTTCCGCTACAACGAGAAGTACTTCGTCGACTGGACTGACAAGATGCTCGTGGACGCCGGGAACCAACCCGTGGTGATGATGCGGAAAGAAGACCAGTTCCGCAACAACTACTTGATCAAGTCCCGCGACGAGCCACACAAGCTGCTCTACAAGATCCACGCGTGGAAGATCGACATGAGTCAGACCGTGCACGTCCGCTCTGAGGTGCTGCGGGCGTCGGGCGAGAAGCTCCTGGTGGAAATCGAAGGCGAGCGAGCGCGACACAAGGCGGTCATGTGGGTCACGCGCGGCAAGTCACAGTGCGAGGCGATTGGCACTATCACGGGCATCACAGGTGCGACGGACGACACGTTCGACGGTCTCGACATCGACGTCGCGGCGGGTGTGGACCTCACGGTCGTCGCGCTCTTCTGCATCAGCCTCCACGAGGTGATGACGACCAATTCCAATGTTCCCAACCTCTTTCTGGGTGTTTAATGTAGTGCAAATGGGTCGACATAACTAAGCTAGGTCTTGGTAATAACTACAGCAATTGCATTTGAGAATACCGTCCAATTGCACGCTTTCTCATAGTAGTACCTGGGATCAACCGAAAGCACACGCTGAAACAGGCTCCTCCTGCCCATACTTTTTTTTCAAATGTACATTACTCAGGGGTTCTCAGTCGCTTGCAAGGACAGTTGACAGTCGCATTATATAGTTGGGCTCATTGTATTCCAGTAACGATGGCCAATTTGGATTGAGCCACGCTGTCTGTGACAGTCTCCCTGTTCTCTGCTCAGGGTCGTCCATTTTACTTTGGCAAGGAGTTCCTCAATGAGAAGAGCTGACCCAATGGCCCCCTAGTAGTTACTATTTATTGTACTATACAGCATCATCCAGCTGAACCAGCTCTGAACCAGCTGAGGACATTTGGAGGAGTTGGTGGTGGTGTGGTAATGGGGCATACAAAATGGGTGCAGGTTTCGATCCCCTGTCTCATGGTGTACCTACAATGACCAAACGACCCTTTGACAACATAAGAGATCACAACGGAGGTGCCACCTTACAAGAGCTCCTTCATTCCTCAATTAAGCTCAAGCACACAAGCACACAAGAACACCAAGAGTTCACCTGTCTACCGACCTACTTACCATGGGCAACAAGCACTCGTCCCAGTCCGTGGAGAACGTGCAGCTCGTCTCGCAGT
>JAASFI010000832.1:0-16157 GCA_023333705.1 Globisporangium viniferum | reverse complement strand
TCGCGAACGCGTTGATCTTCTTCAGGAACTTGATGGAGAACATCGAGCCGGACTCGCAGGCTGCCGATAGAGAACCACAAATCAAGCAGAGCCACACAAACAAATTAGCAACAGCCGGTCGCAGTCATCATAACAGATCAGAGCCGTCCACACACACACACACACAGTACACACCTTCCATGTAAAACACGAACTCCTTGTACTTCTTGGTCGCGTGCATCTGCTTGAGCGCGTGGTCTCGCATGCAAACGCAGTGTCACTAACATTAAGATTGCTACGCCACAAACCGCCATTTCGCCCGCATTAGGGAGCTTGGCAGTCTACAACTCCATACAGCCAAGTTGCTGATAGAACCCTGGCAGCCACCGCCTGTATTCTCATAGATAAATGCTGATTTCCCCACCAAGGTGTGGTGCACAGCCGTGCTCTTGCCCAACCAGCGAGGTGGCTTCGAGCTTTGTAAAGAGGATACAGTAGATCTCTGTGATTCGCAGCAATACTGAAAGCATATACGGCGCTCGGCAGGTGGGACCTACTCTGCTTTCGCTTCCATTCACTGATCCTAATTCACTGTGTTATAAAATTCATAATTCCGTAGGCTCGCGCCTTGATCGTGCCAGGGTGATCGCTTTGTAACGTTATACGGCACACGTTCGAGTGTGGACCCAAAAGAATGTGCTTCGCTTCGCACTCGAGTCCACCCACGAGCAATCCAGCAACCACGAAGGTACAATGTACTATAACCGAGGGTGGCTCACGTGCGATCGCACTTTGGTTGAAGGCAAACAAATGGATAGATTAGGTGACGAGCCTTTTTCGCTCGCTTCCTTCACAGTTCCCCTACAAAAATAGCAACAGCTTCGACCTCTCGACCATCATCATGTCCGTGGCCAATCACTGAATTCAACAGTAAATCCCCAACGACGCACGTCACGCCAGGAAGTGTCGAAGCCTCACTCAATTTTACTTATTCCTTCAAGCTCGTTCCGAGTTCCGAATTGGTTGGTGCCTCTCATCCTCGCAGCTGATTCGATTTGATACGAGGGTGCTGGTGTCCAGCCATTTCGAAGGAGTGCTTCGCGACAGGCTCAAAACGCACTGTTTGACAACCAAGCGCCTGTCGATCTTGCGTAGGGGGTGGTGGACCAGCAAGCAATCAACACGCAAAGCAAAACAGCAAAATAGCAAAACAGCAAAAAGGAATAACTTCATTGCCAATCAATCATCAATCAACCTCCGGTCTTGAAAGAGGTCTTCAGAAGTGCCGGTGCGACATCCTCGATGGGGTAAGCTACCACGTCAGACGAGAAGGCGTTAGTTCCTTCGGCCCTCATCAATGAAACGCGAACGGATCCATTGCGCCAACCAACCGATGGCTGATCACTATCGTACAACAGGAAAGTATTCACCAGGGTCAGAACCCATGACCCATGCAGCGCAGGCACGGTGTTTGTCTGACTGGCTGGACAATAGATAGCCGACGTCAGCTCAGTCTGATGCGTTGGTGGGTGGAAATCCGCTCACGAGAGAGCGAAAGATCGCTGAATATACAGTATCAACTTGGCGAACTCCAATTGGCAAGCCGACTCAGACTCAGCCTCAGTATTTAGCCCACCCATCTCCCAAAGTCAAGTGGTTCCTTCTGAGATGCTTTTGAAGTTCTCAAATGATCTGGGTTGTCTGTCGTGCCGTTGTGCCCGTGAAATTCGAAGCCTTCAAGTTGATTCGCTGATGCTCTGCGTCAGAACAGAACGTTCGCATCGATGACCAACCCAAGCTCTCTTGGTCTCAGAGGCCAAGCCGTTTATCCAGTAAAGCTCAGAAGAGTTGGCTCAGACTTTGGATGGAACGGAGTCCACTGTGCGCACTCCACCAGAGGTGGTGATGATCTGCATTGCAATGGAGTTCGCTGGTCCCACGTGCATTCACACGTGCGTGCGACTTGAGAAAAGACCAAACAAGCCTTTTCACATTGTGGCTCTTCTTCACAAGTCAGCCAGTCACCAGAATTCGTTCCCTCATTATGTATCGCCAAGGACCTCCAATCAAATCACCAAGTACTCCACCATTTCCACCATCTCGGTTGACGGTACCTACCGTAATTGCCATCGGATCCCTCCCCCCATTCTTTCGATTCCCTTCCCGAATACAGGAGACCTCGGGCCACACGCACACGTCGAATGATGGCTGGGCGATGGCCACTTTGATACTCTGAGTGTGTGTGAGAGCGAGGGTAGTCAGTCCAGTAGCCAATTCGACCTCCAGCCAGCCCCAGCTGCCACAAGAGCACCAACTAGAGCAGGACAGGACAACAATGAAGTTCCCGCTGCCGTCCGACACGTTCCCACAGCTCTCGCTCTCGCAAGAGGACGAGCGTGTGCTCGAGGACGCGGCCGAGGCGATCGTGAAGCAGACCATCGCGCAGTACCACGAGCACCTGAGCACGCACGAGAGCGTCGTGGACGAGACCCGCTGGAAGAAGATCAAGCAGCGCGAGGACGTGCGCGTGTACCGCGAGCGCCAGGCGAGCTACGACACGAGCGGCAGCAGCAAGGCCGCCGCGGAGCTGGCCAGCAACACCACGGCGATGATCTCGATCCTCACCTTCGGCTCGATCCCGGGCAACCTCGACGACGTCATGTACGGACTGCTCAACTCGACACCCGAGGCGATGCAGCTCAAGTCCGCGTACATCAAGGACGGCCTAGTGGACTGGGCCGTGCTCGCGACGATCCACAGACCCACCAAGCACGATCCGTACCGAGAGCTCAGTATCCAGTGGACGCTCGTGAGCCACTCGTTGCTGGTCGGTGCGGTGCTCAGAATGCGTGACGCCGTGTTCATCGAGTCGATCGGTATGGCGCAGACCCCGAACGGCGAGCGCATCGGGTACCATCTGCACCACTCGGTGGACGTGCCGGAGATCCGCGAGCTCGAGGAGGAGCTCGCGATCGTGCGCATCAAAGTGTCTTACTGCCAGTTTTTCCGCCAGCGCAAGGACAACTGCGTCGAGGTGTACGGCCGCGGACTGTTCAGCCCCATGGGCGACGCGCCGGCGAGCATCGCCGCGATCTCGGCCGCCGAGTTCTCTGTCGCCGTCTGGCAGCACGTGCACTGCGGTGAGATGAAGAAGCTCACGCGGCTGCTCACGAACGGCACGGACGCCAAGTCGTTCCCCATGTCTCATAGTAGCAGCAGCAAATCCTTGTCGACCTTCGGTTCCGAGTACGACTTTACGTCGTCAACGCATTCCTCCGCCTCGGCAGCTTCAGGTACATCAACAACAGCAGCCTCAGGAGCATCTAGAATCTGTGACTTGTGCACTCAGAAGATCGGTAGTGGGCTCAACTTCTCAAGCTCCAAGGGCAAACAATGCCGGATCTGCGCGGCGCGCGTGTGCTCGCGCTGCCGCGTGGCCAAGACCGTGCACCTGCCCACGCACGTGGAGAAGCAGATCGCGAGCGCCAAGATGACGTTCTGCACGCGCTGCATCTTCACGGCGACGTGCGCGAGCTCGTACAAGTTTGCAGTCCTCGACGCGCTCGCAGCGGATGGGAAGACGGCGGTTGACTACACCAAGGCGCTGCGCAACTGACAGACTGGCGGGTGGTAGAGTGAGGATCAAAGTAGGTTGGTAGAATGGCAGGAATGAATGCTGTTTGCTGTCAGCGTAGTCGGGTACTCGGTCTCTGTTAGCAGAGAGAGAGAGTAGGAAGATCGGCGACCAGACAGACAAAGGTATAGTGAGTGCGTGCGTGAGTGAATTTATTAGTGAAGGTGTTGTATGTGGTGATGATTTATGGCGATTAATTCAGAACACGATGAACGTGATAGCAGTGCGTCAACTGAAGTGCACTAGAGTACGAGTCCGGCCTTGTGGGGTCTGCCCACTGAGAGAATACGAAGAGAAAGATGGGGACGACAGCTCGTCTGGCTTTGTCCAAAAGGTGCCATCTCAGAGCGTCACTATTCCAAACAGTTCGTCAGCAGCTGTGTTTCTACACAGCAATAGCGCGGCAGCATTTCAGATGGACAGACAACGCCATGTTGGAGAGAAATCGTTAGGAACACGCTTCGGTGGACGTGATTGAAGCTCCTGTGCTTGAAGTACTCTGTTGCAGAAGACCGACTCCGAGCATGCCCATACTTTAGTACACGAAGCCACCAGGTGTAAATCTCTAAGCGAGACCTCGATTTCAATCCAACGAGGTCGCTGATTTAAAATTCAGGAAAAATGATGTGCGTCTAATATTAATCTGGAGGTTTCGTTTTCAATAGTTGAAAAAATCACCAGAAGGGTATTCTCTGAGATCGAAGTCGACTCAGAGTAGGTTGGCACCAAAAATGCATTCAGATAACTGGCTACTATAGCTTCCGACATCAAAGTACTCAAACAATCTTGATTTTAGGATAGGTATTCATAATGCGAGAGCACCTAGGTACCCACCCTCCTTCCTTTCTTCCC
Organism: Globisporangium viniferum; assembly: GCA_023333705.1. Classification (NCBI taxonomy): domain Eukaryota; phylum Oomycota; class Peronosporomycetes; order Pythiales; family Pythiaceae; genus Globisporangium; species Globisporangium viniferum. The sequence continues at coordinate 11,692 of JAASFI010000832.1, read as the reverse complement.
TGCTTACGGGCACGCTTTGATGTCTTGCTCGCCGGGGATATCTCCGCTGTATCGCGTGTAGCACGTGAGGGAGCGCTCTTTGATGTCGCTTCCATCGCCAGCTTTGAAGCCCGAGGCACTCGTGAAAGTCTGCAGCGTGCCCGTCATCGCCACCGGCGCGATCGTGAGCGTGGTGACCCAGAACTGCTTGGGGCGGATGCCGCAGTTCTCCCATCCGACGCCGTTGATGCCGAAGGTGTACTCCCAGAAAGTGTCGGTGAACTCGATCGCGGTCTCGCCGGCGTTGCACGCCATCTTGACGTTCTTGAAGCACTACGCGCCGTGCATGTCGAAGAAGACGTAGTCGATCTTGCCCGTGGGGTAGATGTCGAGGCGCGAGTTGATCCAGCTGTACCCGTGGATTTTGTCGAGCACGCGCACGCCCGAGTACATGCTCTTGCTCTTATCGCCCTTGTTTTCGGCCATGTACGCGCGCCAGGAGAACTCGCTTACCTGGACACCGCTCATGCCCGACTTCGAGTCGTCCAGGTACGGGTCCGACGTGAATGTGACCGAGCACTTGCGCGCATCCACGTTCATGTCCGTGAACTGCTGGTACACGGCCTTGCTGTGGAGGTGCGGTGGCACGGCGCGCTCGTGCGAGTTGAAGCAGATGCTCGTGTCGTTGAGCGACGACGCGAGCGAGTCTACCTTGTCAGTGCCGCAGATCTTGGCGATCGAGTGGTGGTGGCGATGGTGGTGGTGGTGGTGACTGGATGCATCGGCAGTAACGGAGATCGCAAGCTGAGCCACGGCAGCCAAGGCGCAAAGCTTTGTGAAGAAGAGCTTCATGGTGGTTAGTGGCTTTGACACGGGCAAGGTCGTGCAAATTCGAGAATGACCGATGACGGAGGCAGGGGGAACATACTGGGTTGGCGAATGTTCCGGTAGTATGTACGAGTACTACCGGACTATGGCGCTGCCAATCTGGAAATCGAGGCCGATTATATATTGTGCGAAAAGTGTGGAGACGCAGATGGCAAAATCAGTGTTGCTCGTGATTTGAGTTCGGTTGGGACCTGATATGTACGCAGAGCACACAAGTCCAAACGAGCCGCCTCGTGGTGTGATTGGCTCTGGGAAGTGAAGAGCGCTTTTGAATATAAAACTTCTCGCTCGCAGCTGCTCTTCAACTCTGACGAGGTCGGCTCAAAGTGATTTGAAGACTCGGAGGCCTGATACGAAGTTTCTGTTCTTCACTTCAGTGTGAGAGAGGTCAGGTCAGGGATGCAGGAGCAGACTTGAATGAAATGACGCAGGTCACTTGATGATTCAGAAGCACAAGGGCTCAGGTATCATTTAGTGGAGCATATTACTGAGTGAATTATGAACGAGGGCGTTTCGGACAAGTCATATTACCTCGAAGGAGGGCGAACCAAATTGCTGCAAATTTGCATGGATCCCTCGCTGATTTCACTATCGATTTTAGCCGGTGATAAATGTGTCAAACTTGGGTACTAGATGTGAGTGACAAAATGGGTTTTTGGGCATTGACAAAATCAGGTACTTGGCTTGGAGCACAATGATTGGCCGAAATGAATTTCTTCGAGGCAGGGCACTAAAAACCGGTTGACGTACCGGTATTCTAAGATTGCCACAGGTTCGTTCGGCCCTCTTTGAAAATGATAACCCTCTTTAACTAGAACAAGTCAAACTCAATTAATGTGAGAACCACAAAAAACCTCTTAAACTAACATACTGGTACGTAGTCGCTGGATTGCACAAAATGAACCACACAAAGCCAACCATCCTAACAGCTGTGTGCTTTGGCGTTCCTTTCGTGCTTCATGCGTCATGCTTGGGGTCTTCAAGCTCTTCTTGCCATCGCTTGGCTGGACACTGCAAAGTGATACGGGTTAAACCAAAGAGGCTGATTAACGATCTACATGAGTTTGTATGCGTATATGCATTAAACAAGGTAGTGGTGTAGGTTGGACCAAGATCACCACGCACAAAAAAAGGGCCACAAACATCCAGTTCACCTTCATTCGTATTCATTTACACGGGATGTATTTCGATACATTTTCTATTGTTTGAATCAACGGTCTGCATCTGCAATATAGATTATAAGAGGTCATTTACCCAAAGAACCTTCCTTTCGAGTGAGAGGTGAGGAGCAACTTACTTCGTACGTAGCGTTCCCACCAAGTATCGAAATGCGCATATCATAACCTAGATTTACTATTCAAGTATCGACCTCAGCAGCGTGTTTAATTACCAAATATCTGATCATGAACGCAGATTTGCTTGATAAGACATGCTCCTACCCGCTGTCACCCTGTGTCCAACTCTCGCGTGTGTTCAGTTCAGTCCACCCCCTCCCCCCGTCCATACAAATCCACTCATTCGCGCCACATGACAGGCCCAAGAAGCACTTCAGACAGGCAGCCACCCCACCAGACGCCGCATGTCCTTGGCGGACAGCTACAAAGGCTGATCTGTGCTGCCAGCTGCCGCCGCGCCATTCAACAAGTCAAAAGCGCGGAAAAGAGCACACGCCCTCACAAGTGTCCCTTTGGCGCTCGTTACTCCCGCATTTGCAGCAGCACCCACCCCACCCCCAGACAAACCCAAAGCACAAGGCAGCAAGCATGCGCTCATCGCTGGCGCTCGCGGCGCTCTTGGCGCTCACTGCCAGCAGCTCCTACTTGCATGGCGTCGTGCGGGGCGACGACTACTTTGAAGGCGACGGCACGGCGTACACGCTCGGCGACACGTCGGCAGGCAACTGCAACTTCATGAGCGCGCCGGCCGCGGCGTCGAACAACTACGCGGCGCTCAACGACCCACAGTGGGCGAGCACCAAGAACTGCGGCCGCTGCGCCGAGGTCTCGTGCAACGACGCGAGCTGCGCGGACAAGACCAAGAAGGAGACCGTGTACATCCTCGACCGGTGTCCCGAGTGCAAGCACGGCGACCTGGACCTGTCGCCCACGGTGTTCACGAAGATCACGGGCCAGGGCCCGAGCCGCCTCAAGATCAAGTGGAAGTTCGTCGACTGTCCGGTCTCTGGAGGCATCAAGTACTGCTTGAAGGGCGGCAGCAACAACTTCTGGACCGCCGTGCAGCCGGCCAACACCGTCGCTGGAGTCAGCAGCATGCTCATCAACGGCAAGACGCCCACGATGGTCGACTCGGCCTACTACTACCTGCTGAACGGCAACGGCGCGGTGCAGACAGATCTGGGCAGCGTCAAGGTCACGCTCACGTCCGTGGGCGGCGAGATTGTTGAGGAGACGGTGTCGCTCTCGGCAGGCGCGTGCACGGACGGCAAGCTCCAGTTTAAGACGGGGAACGCCGGTGGATCGAACGGAGGTGGCAGTGGACAGCAGCAGCAGACGACGAGCGCGCCGGCAGCGCCAGCGACGACAGCTCCGCCAACACAGAAGCCCACGACGGCGCCAGTGACGCCCACCCCGGTCAAGCAGAGTTCGGAGATCGACAGCGACGCGGACAACGCGACTAGCACGCCAACGCCCACACCGTCGCCGTCTCCGAGTGCGACGACCTCCACAAACTCCACGAGCAACGGCTTCACGATCTTGGGATCCGACGAAGCGGGTCAACCTGGGACGGTCTCGGCGCCGGACGAGTCCTCGAGCTCGGCTCTGCAGGTTCTCACGCCCGCCCCTGCGAGCGAAGAGCGCTCGAATGAGAGCACTGGCAGTGGAGGCTCTTCCTCGAAGAGTTCCAATGGCGGCGGCTCGGACGACAACGTGAACAACGCCAACACCAAGTCCACGGCCGGCGACAACAGCACGAGCCCCGTGCTGATCGTGCTCGCGGTCGCGGCCATCGTCGGCGTGGTCGCGCTCGCGATCGTGGCCGCGATCTCGCAGAAGAAGAAGCTCGACGACAAGCGCGCGGACCGCCAGGACCACGCCATGCAGCGCTCGTTCGACAACTTTGCGTCGCCCGTGCGCGTCAACTCGGAGATCGCCGAGCTCTAAACTCGAAGTTCACAAGAGAGTGAGCCCATCTATCAATCAAGAACCCGTGGAGAGAGGTGTCATCGAATCATCATTATCAACGAGAGAGCCCCAAGTATTTGTACGAGTCGTATCGAGAGAGAGTGCGTCCAAGAGAGTTAGTGCGGGAGTGCGGAGAGTTGGGCTGGGAACTTTGAGCCAGCCAGACAGACAGACGACCTCCATGCTCTTCATCCAATAATCCTTTTTTTGTTGCTATAAACGTGACGTGCGGGGGTAAAAAGAAAGAAATCCACCAGTTTGACAACTTCCAAGAAGTGTGCTATTTGCTATGTATGCTATCTTTTCCATGGACGTTCTTGATAGAAATTGGTTCAAAACTTGATTGAAAAAAACATATTAATATCCGGATAGTGTTCGTGTTTAGCGGGCGACCATATTTGAGCATGTTGTATGTCCCATGAGCAGCTTCGAACGAGAGGAGAGGGTCGAGTTCACCGGACGACACAGAGAATCGATCTGTAACGAACAAGCTCCAAGTACTATTTGACTGGGACCTTGAGGATCTTGAGGCGTTGTTTAACACCACCGACTGATATTCCCGGGCGACCTCGGGTGGCGTGGTTTCATGAGAGGCCGGAGCTTCATCATGCCATGCGTCACTTGCAGGAGCCCAAGGCAAAGCGTTTCCTTTCACTGAGCACACCCAGTCGGTTCACGAGTGTCGCCGTGGGGATTACGAGTTGCAGAGTCACCCATGAAGATGAAGAGTCTGTGGCGGTGACTCACGTGCTAAAGGCGTGAACTCGGTTCAGAGCAGGAAGGAAGGAGTGGGTGAAAGGATCACCGGTTTTTTTGTAAAAATGAGCCGATCTTTTACATGTGAAGCAGCATCAAAAAGTCAGTAAATGCATTGTAAAGAGATTTTATGCTTTTGTAAATTTTGGTGATGTTCTTAAATTTCAAGTATAATATACCTAGGAGCTTACAATACAAAAAGTTAGCGTACATTAACAGGTATTTTGCCTTTTTGGAGCACTCCAAAGTTCGTGAAGCGATTTTATTCACCTCCCAAATTTATTTCTTGAACTGAGCCTCACCGAACCAAATGCAACCCTTCTTTCTGTAGTGCCGCCGACGAGTCACGAAATGCCCTGAAAGGGCATCAATCAACCCGTTTGCATTCCCCCAAGAGTCTGAACTTAACCCAAAAGCCCTCGGCCTCACCATCACCGCCACATGCAACACCTGTTGCCACCAGATGGGCAGCAGTATGTTTGCCTCCGCATGGCTCAGAGCGATCCGCTTTGGAGCTTTCGACCGATTTGTTGCGCACTGAAAGTTCTTCCGACCTCGTCTGTTGCGGAGCAGAAACGGGGTCCGGTGTGTGGAGGCAGCAAAGTGCTCTCACTTTTGGTGGCGCGGCGGCGTTTCTGCGCCAAGAGCCAGAGCCCTCAAGCTTTTTTGTATCGCGGCCCTCTCAGGGTCGGTCTCCACTGGTTGATTGGCTCGCTCACATCGACATTTCACGAGACTCGCGCATCACTGGCGGAGCTGCGCCAGCAATTGACGCTGAACTTCAGTTACGAAAGTCTCACTTGGCGCTCGAAAGTCTCACTTGATTGCACTCGAAAGTCTCACTTGACCTCGCAGGTACATTTCCCACTCACGCTCTCGAATACCAGGGCAAGACAGCGATGCGCAGTGGCTTCCCAGCGACGCTCGTGGCGCTCCTAGCGAGTGCTGCCCCAGCGATTCTACAGTCGATCTCGCCACTGCAAGTGGTGGTGGCGCAGGCGTCCGAGTACTTTGAGGGCGAAGGCACGACCTACACGCTCTCGGATCCGAACAACGGCAACTGCAACTTCATGGCGTACCCGGACGACGCGGTGGCCAAGTACGCAGCGCTCAATGCGGAGCAATGGGACGCGACGAAGAACTGCGGACGATGCGCGGAGGTGACGTGCACGGATGCGCGGTGTTCGAAAGTGACGAAGAGCTCCGAGGTCGTGCACATCGTGGACCAGTGCCTCGGGTGCGCGCTTGGCGACCTCGACCTGTCTCCGTCGGTGTACAAGGCGATCACGGGATTCGAAGGCGATCGGTTGAAGATCAAGTGGAAGTTCGTCGACTGCCCGCTCAAGACCAACATCAAGTACTGTCTCAAGAAAGGCAGCAACCCGTTCTGGGCGGCGATCCAGCCGACGAACTTTGTCGCGGGCGTCGCGAGCGTCAAGGTGAACGGCCAGAAGACCACGATGGTGGACTCGGCGTACTACTTCCTGCTGGACGGCAAAAGCGAGACGAAGGCGGACCTGAGCAACATCAAGATCTCGATTCTGGGCGTGAACGGCGAGGAGATCGAGGACACGGTCTCGTTCGCGAACTCCGACTGCGTCGAGGGCAAGTCCCAGTTCAAAGCGGACAATTCGGCGTCGCAGAACCAGAACCAGAACCAGCAGACGACGACAGCTTCTCCAGTGATAAATGCGCCACCACCGCCAGCAGCTCCCGTTCAAGCAGCAGCCACCCCAATACCTTCGACAGTTGCACCATCGGCAGTAGCAACAGGAACTTCAGAGCCTCAAGTGACACCATCATCAATCGCACCAATTTCCCAGGTTCTGGGCACGATTCTCAACACCACTAGCTCGGATACAGTCGCTGGCGAAGCCGACCGCGCAGCCGTGAGTGATGAAGACGGCGACGATGTCTTTACTGAAGACAACCAGGAATCCGGCACCACCATCATCACGGCGTCGCCCACTCCAGCTCCAGCCTCCGACTTGGAGTCTACAACAACGAACTCACCACCATCCAGTGGTACAAACAACAACAACAACAACAATGACGGCGATGGCGTCGCCCGTATCAACACGGAGACCGAGGGCGGCAACAGCAAGACGTCGCCTGCCGTGATCGTACTCAGCGCCTTTGGGTGCGTGGCGGCAGTCGTGCTCATCGCGCTCGCGGCGTACGTGAACAAGAAGAAGCTCGACGACAAGCGCGCGGACCGAGCGGACGGAAGCTCGTTCGCGCTCGCCGTGCCGTCATCCATCAACTCGAGCATCGACGTCCACGGCTCGTTCTGCGAGGTCACGACCCCGGGCGGCACGAAAAGAGGAGTCCTGAACGTCGCAGCGCTGTAGTAGGCTGGCAGGTTCAAACCCTAGAGACCTCGGACCCCCACACGACATTATTCAAGCGGCTGTGTACAATAGGATCGGCAGAAGCAAAAGCAAGAAGAAACAAAAGAGAAATACAATGGTAGCCTCAAGCAAGGTTCACGTGAATGTATCGTATCGGAGTGCGCTGTTATAGATAGATACCTAACATGAACTGCCTGCCACTTGCAAGAGCTCACCTGGAACTTGGGTTCAAAGCTCGCTCGGTTCTTTCTGATATCCTCCTGATGACGCACGCGGCTCTATACTCGTTCGGTCAATGCCATTATGAACCAGGTCATCGTAATCACCCATCGCTAAACAGCTCTCATTGGGGAGCTCTCTTTAAATCTGGAGGTCCCGTCCAGGACCAGAGTCCGACCAGACCCAGTCGCCTTCAACCAGCTGCGTGTTTGGGGGGTTGCAGACGGGGGTTGTGGCTTCTGGGAATGGCGGTCGCAAGTCGCCAGCTGGGTCAGGATTTCTGGACGATTCTTTCGACAGAAAACACGAAAAGCAAAGAAGCTTTTGCACGATGCAAAGGCATCCCAAGAGCGTGTGCTTATTGGCGCCTCTCAGAGCTTATTCCAGTCCCTCATTCTCAAATCTTCACCCTCCAGGCACCATCAACCTCACCCGCCACGCGCGACTCGCAGATACACTACCGAACCTCGAGAATGGCTACGATCGTCCCCATCTCGCACTCGATCCGATGGAGAAGCCGCAGCCGCAACTCGAGCATGGACCTCGTCGACCAGCAGCAAGCCGCCACATCCTCACCACGCTCTCCTGATCTTTTTCACAGTGGTTTGAACGCCAGCGAATGGGACGAAGAAGCCAGCGACGATGAAGACGCGCTCTTCGATGAGCTCCAGACCTCGGCGTGGCTCGTCGTGCCGCGCGAGTTCGCGAATGTGACCCCGCGAAGAGGAGCAGACGCAGCAGCAGTAGCGCCTGTGAGCCCCCACTCGGGGCCTGGGTACGCTGGTGCCAGCGTCAAGTCCATGGAGCGACGACGAGCCGATTCTTCCGAGAACTAGGTCAAGCAAAGCCGCGCTGGATGGCTGGCTACACGTCCACAAGCCCAAGCTGAACGTCCAGGCTGCCTAGAGCACCCTGGTTCTTCCATCCTCGTCGTCCTCTTCAATCGTAGCGTAGTATCTCAACGTGTCGTCCACTTCAAAGTAGTAAATAAGAAGAATCAACATCGGCATTGATCTCATCATCAGGACTTGCGTGTTTCCTTCAACTTTGGACGGACTTGATCGCCTTCGAGTCGAGGAACTGGAGCGCGAGCAGCAGCGCCTTCTCGCTGCTCTTCTGGGACGCCGCGCCGTCGCTGGTGCCGCCGCCCGCGCAGCCTTCGAACGCCGTGATGAACTGCAGGAGCTTGCGCTGCAGGAGCTCAAACTTGCGCGCCTGTGAGCAAATCACAGTAGCTCGGTTCTCTTCCTTCATTGTAGTAGCTAGAGTGCTCGACTGCAGTGCTGCGAGCGAGACGCAATGGAGCACCTGGTGCTCGACCAGACTCAGACATAGCACTTGGACGAATTCAAACACGGGCAAGAAGAACACGCTGTTCAAAAACGACCGGCGGTGGTTCGTGCGCGCTTTGCCCTCGACGATCAGGTGCTGGAGCTCGAGAACTCGGGTCTGGAAGCTGCTGTACGAGCGCTGGGCCGACGCGACGATCTCCATCATGCACGACGCCACGCTGAGTCCGTCGTCGTCGCTCAGTGCCAGCAGATGCGCCTCCAAATTTCGCTTCAGCGGGGTGTCTCCGTCAAAGATGTGACCACCAGGATGCTCGTGCTTGGTATCACTACCGGTTGCAGCTCTCGGAAGCGCTAGAAACGCGCTCTTGCTGGTTGACAAGCTGTGAGATCCTTGAAAATGGTGGTCGAGCTGAGCCAGAGTCACACTGAGCTTGGTGTAAAGCTGCTCGAGGAGTGCTGGAAAGCTCTTTGCTGGAGTCTTTGCCTTTGGCGGTGGAGCCAAAGACGAATCTGGCGACTGGAACTCAGTTGCATTTGAGGAAAACACAGAGCTCCCGGTCTTCAGTAGCTCGTAGAACTCTTGGATCCTCGGAGCTTTCTCCAGGACGCCGAACTTTGTATCGCTAGCTACTGCTGAGGCGCTGACACTCGGGAACTCGACCCAGATCATAGACTCCGAGTCAGAATTCATCACTGGATCCAAGCGGAAGCAAGTGAATCGAGAACGCAACTGTGTAAATTCCTTCCCGACTGCGAATGCCGACATGAGCGCGCGCTGCAGCTGGTAGAACGGATGGAACGAGCTCGAGTAGCTCTTCTCAAAGGGTCTCACAGCCAGTGGTTGTCGACTCAGAGGCTCAACTGGCTGCTCGTCAGTAGAATCGTCACTCTGACAGAGCGATAACCATGCCAGCAGCACGAGTTGACTCGCCCTCGACACTGGCTGAGGAGCCAATGACGAAACTGGTTTGCCCTTCAGCAGAGTCGACAGATCTGCTTCGCCGTGGCAGAGCTTGGCGCGCAGGTTTGGCCCCGACGACATCATGAACAGGTCCAGACAGACCGCTAAAGCAGCCGAGGGCAGCGACGTGTAGAGCTCGTTCAGGTGGACACCTGAGCTCTCGGTCTTCCCAGTTTCATCACCTTCATCGCCATTTTTCTTCTCCAGTACCACGTGCGAGTGCAGCAGCACCTGGTGCTTGTCTTTTTGGCCAAACCCATCGAGCGTCGAGTAGTACGCGTCGATCTGCGCGGTGCCGTACTCGCTGGAGATGTCGTACTTCGCCCTGTTGGTCGCGATGAACTTGATCCGCACCGCGTGCTCCAGCACCGGAAGCAACGCAAAGAGGAACCAGAGCTCGTCGCGATCTTCAGCTAACGCCCTGAGAGCCTTCTGCACGAGGTTTCGACGGCCTCGTGGGATGAAAGTGCTCTCATACCCAGCAATCTCAGCATCGCTGAGCAGGTTCATGAGCTCATCCTTGTCTCCGAATAGCGTGTCGAGCTGGATACGCAGTTCTGGATCGCGAAGAACGAAGCGGTCGTCGTAGTTGTGCACATTGAACAGCGTGTCGCCATCTTCATCAGCTTCACCATCACCCTCGGCAGTTTCCAACAAAGTCTTGGAGTAAAACTGAGGCAGCACCAATAGCAGCACGACCAGGAGGCAGCTAAAGCACTTTGGGAACTCGGCGGGGACCATGAAGCCATGCCAGACGAGGTTGCGCAGGTTCAGCCCCGACGGGAGGAACAGGATCTTGAGCAGCAGCAGCAGACCCTCGGGAAGCACGCGCGCGAGCGTCTCCGAGTGCAGCAGGTCGCGCAGGATCATGTTCTTCTTCTTCTTCTTGGTGGCCGCTGGAAGCTTGGGGTTCGGGGTCTTGGCTGACGGACTCGGCTTGGACTTCTTGACTGCTGGGAGACTCACAGGCTGCTCGCTGTCTTCAGAAAACTGATGGTAGAGATCGTAGAGTGCGCGCTCGAGGACCGTGATCAGCACCACGAAGGACATGTAGAACTCGCCCGCGTCGCCGCGCAAGAGCTTGAGCAGGTTGTTCAACTGTCCTCCATGCGTGATGACTGGGAACTTGAGACCTTCTGTCTCATTGACAAGCGCATTCGTCACGAGGGTCTCTGTCTGAAGCGCAAACGCCCACGCGGTCTCCATCGGATTCACCACAGCACTATCATCAGCAATACTCTCGCCTCTTGATCGTTGTATGCACTCGGCCAATTGCGACCAGTTGATGCTGATGGAGCTTGCAGTATCGTCCTCAGTAGCAGAGCTTTGGAGCTGGATCGTTGGCAGATGGCCATTGAGCTCCTGGCGCACAGCGAGCGGCAGACGCCAGTACGAGAAGAGTGCGTCGTGCACAGCAGCAGAGAGTGACGACGCGCAGCTCAGCACGCCACCTCCACGCGCCTGTAGCTGCTGCTGCGCATCCAGGATGCCGCGTGACGGCGGCATATTCGATAGTATCGTGGGTGGTGATGATCGGATGTCCGATGGTTGTGCGCTGGGTTGATTTTTGGGCAAAAAATGAATTGGCGCCAAATATAAACTTATGAAGTCAGTTTTATCAACTTAAAAAATTATAGAAAATGTAGAGGACACTGTTAGGTTAGTGAAATAGTTTCATTAATCTTAAATTTCATCGATGTATCGAATATTTATAAGCCTTCAAATTTTATTTTTGAGCGAGGTTTACCCTAGTCTTTCGCCAAAGGACGGTGTCTCCGGACATCTTGGAATTTGTATGCTGCGGAGTCACCTTCCTGTCGCTTTTTCCAGTTGGAGGGGCGACAGGAGCGTGGTCGCCTCCGATACAAAAACCAAGTCAGCGCTTCCGCCATACAAAAATCAAGTATAGCATGGGTTTTGCTTTAAAAACTACTTTTGAGGTTTTTCTGCCTATCAAAAAAACTACCTATTTTCTGTCAAAGGCCGCGAGCATTATTTTTGAAATGGCCAAGCAACAAGACCGAGCATCCCTGAGCTTGCGCGCTGGATCGCCCGAGCGAATCCAAACGACCCCCATTTTTCCCGTGGCCAACCTCTTGGGCG
>JAASFI010000831.1:0-16160 GCA_023333705.1 Globisporangium viniferum | reverse complement strand
GTTGACAGCACCAGCACAAATATTGTTCATCACATTTTATACATATAAATGCAAGGTTGCCATCGCTGGGTTGCTTACTTCCAGTATTCGCAACATTGCAATAGGAGTGCGTCACTTGAAGTTTCTGCTCCACCTGAGTTTTAACGCTACTACATTTGTGAGTCTCTTATGAAAAACCTCGCTAGATTCCTCACGATGCAGCTTACGCAGTGGTGTTATTGTTACCCTCGGAATTGGAGAGATTGAGCGATTTGAGGTGGTGGCATGTTCTTCTCTTGAGCTTCAAACCCATTTCAAAAACAGAGTTGTTAAGTTAAAAATATACTTTCGAGCCTAAATTAAACTGTAAAACGCCTAAATTGTATTTATCTAACCTAAAAAATAAAATGTTGAGTTCTTGATAAGTCATTTTATAAGACACACTCACGGTTTGGGCACAAAAGTGTCGCTTACAAAGAGGGATGACTGTACAACTGCAAAGAGCCGATATGGATTTATACGTCAGGTTCCACATATAAAAGGGTATTGAAATTAAGGTTTTGGTTTGCAGCGGTTTCACACGGTCCACCTCCTTAAACGTATACACCTCTCTAAACTATTGCGTAAACTAATTGATCTCTTGCTCGCTTCTTATTAAATTTAACCTCTGAAGATACATACCGAGAGGTCACATAAACTCTGAACACGGACGAGGAGTGCTTGTGGCGTTTTCAGAGCTTGGCTGGCACAACCGGTAAAGCTGCACAAGCAGGTTTGCTTTGCATGTGTAGATAGATACATACGTGAGCTCGTCACATCGCAGTGAATGAAAGAGTGCAGCAGACCCACAGACCACTTTCATCTGCTGATCCACATTTCGGTATGTGCGTCTGACCCAAAGCTAACCTGCCAGCTTGCCCAGGTGCTTCTCGAGAGTGCGCTGTTAGAATTTTACGTTGTACATGTAGGCGAAAAAGTGTGTCTCGCAGACTCACAAATTTACTTTTCGTCATGGTGATTCGCGATTTGCAACTTCTGATATTGATTGGTCCATCCAGCCAAGCCATATCGACTGGGAACGAACGGCCATTTTGATCTTATCACGATGTTTTGAGCTCGCTTCAATGTGGAAAGTACAGATGAATTTTGCAGTTGCATCATCCGTCCGCCGAACTTTGTTAACACTTCAGTCGGGCAGCACAGCAGCGAAGTCTCCTTGGTGCTTCTCGTCGACTCTGGTTATGAGCCTGGTGGGTATAATAACCCTTTGAAGTTTGGTTGCCGGCAAGCAACAGGACTCCTCCTCTTGGGTCAGCCAGCGAGTGTCTTCGCTGTTTGCCTTCTGGTTGGGGAAACTCGCGCGGCCGTGCTGATTGGCGCCTCTTTTCCTTTCTGATGCACAGCGGTTCACGCGGTGATGTGGTTCGCAGCGTTTCACACGGTCCACCTACACCTCCTCAAATATATACTCTCTCTAAACTATTGCATAACTAATTGCCTTTCCTATTATTCGCAACTAAAATTTACCTCTGAAAATATATACCGAGAGGTTACGTGCCCAGCACCTGATGACCTGATCCGCTGCTGGTCTGGCGGTACAACCGACACAGTGGACCAAGCGGTTCATCTTGTCGCGCGCTCTATTGCACTCGCATCAGCATCAGCATCAGCACCTACATCCACCATACGCGCGCTCTCTCTCTCTCATTCTCTCTCTTCACTGCTGCGCTAACAGCCTGCTTCCGCTCCACACACTCGCACTCACTCACTCTCCGCGCCGGCCGCTCTCCGGTCCGTCAGTCCGCTGCGTCAACCTCCTCCGCCATGAGCACCGACCAGGACGGGCTGCTCGTGCAGCTGGGCAACCAGAAAAAGCTCTACCTCTCCAACGACCTGCTGCTGCAGGACGTGCTGGCGCCGCTGCCCGTGCTGCAGAGCGTCATGGCGCGCGGCGTGCAGGGGGTGCCGTGGCGCCAGCGCGTCGAGAAGGACGGGGCGATCGAGCTCTTCGAGAGCTCCAGCGGCGGCGCGGCCGAGTACGCCGTCGTGGCCAAGCTCGAGCTCAAGTGCCACCTGAACGAGGTGTTCAACGCGCTCGTGGCGGACGACGTGGCCACGTTCGAGGCGTCGATGCGCGGGCTCTTCGGCAAGAAGTTCCGCAAAGGCGCGATCCTGCACCGCTTCGAGCACGAGGAGGCGCACACCAAAGTGCTGGTTAAAACGGCCACGTTCGCCAACAGCCTCGCCAAGGACGTCGAGTTCAACTTCACGGACTACCGGCTGCGCGACATCGACGCACGCACCGTCACGCGCGTGACCAAGTCGCTGCCCAAGGAGTTCCACGACCGGCTATCCAAGAGCTCGGTGCTGGGCGGCGCCAAGGAGATCGTCGCGTGCACGCACGCCGAGTACGGCGGCCCGGGCAAAACGCGCGTCTTCTTCTACGCGTCCTGCAGCGTCGACGACGAGTCCGGTCCGCTGAGCAAGAAGAGCGGCATCGGCGGCGGCAGTGGCAGTGGCGGCATGGACAAGCCCATGAACTTCGTCGTGGGGCTCGCCAAGTCTATGGCAGCGCTGCAGGGCGTCATCCGGCGGCGGCGGCTCGGCTTCCAGTCGTTTATTTATTCCAGCAGCAAGCTCCCGGCCGCGCGCGCCGCCAAGAAGTGCAAGGTGTGCGAGAAGTCGCTCAACGTGCTGCGCGGCGACCACCACTGCCAGCTGTGCGGCTTCCGTGCCTGCAACACGTGCTCGGACGCCCTGGAGGTCGAGCCCAAGCCCGGGGCGGTGCGAGAGAACCGCGTCTGCAAAATGTGCGTCGATCTCACGGACCGCTGCGTGTTCGACGACCTGGATCTGGGCCTGCTCGGCGCGCCCGTGGTCGCGGAGATGGCGCCGCTGCCGTCGTTCCACCAGCTCCAGATCGCGGCACAGCGCAGCTCGGGGTCTCGCGGCCGCGACACGTCCTCCTCCTCCGACACGGACCAGAAGGTGATCGAGTACCTCTTCTCGGCCGACCCATCCAAGCAGTCTCAGGCGCTCGAAGCATTGGGCGTGAGTCGCCTGATCGCAGACAACCGCACTCGCGGCGGCAACGACAGCTTTGTGAACACATCGTCCTCCCCCTCTGTGAGCGTCAGCTACGCGGTCTTCGACGGCATCGTGCGGCGGACACTCGCGAAGGCTGCGCGCCTGAGCGTGGCCAACTGCGTCGTGGCCGAGGCGGACAACCGCCGCGACTACCTGCTGGCATTCGAGGAGGGGCTGCAGATGCCCGAGGTGCCGCCGGCCGTGGACAACGAGCAGATCCGGCGCGACGCGATCGTGCAGATCGGCTTCCTGCAGCCGTCGTTCAAGAACGACGCGTTCAACATCGTGTGCGAGATCGCGGCCAAGATCATGGAGTGCCGCAGCGCGTACCTCTCGGTGGTGACCAAGGACATGCAGCACGCGGTGGCGCACAGCAACATGGCGCACGTGAAGCTGCCGCGGCGCGAGACCATGTGCGCCTACGCGCTCACGACGGACCAGCCGTTCGTGGTGCGCAACGCAGTGCATGACATCCGCTTCCGCGAGTTCTTCTGTGTCGCGCGCGTGGGCTTCCGCTTCTACGCGAGCTTCCCGATTGAGGTGCCGCCGTCACTGGGCGGCGGCATCGTCGCGTCGCTCGTGGTGATGGACAAGGAGCCCAAGAAGTGCATCACGAACCGCCAGTACGCGCGCATGGTGGCGATGGCCAAGGTGGTCTCCGAGCTCTTCTCCGCGCTGCCGAGGCAGTAAATAGGCAAGTAGGTAGTGAGTAGGTAGTAAGCAAGTAGAAGTTGGAATGGAAGGAGACTGGTGGTGGACACGAAGAGAAAGAGACCCGACGTGCGTGTTGGTGAGTCAAAAGTGACAGCTCCTGTCGCCTGTCCTCGTGTGTCACGCTCGTGGTTGAGCAGTCGGGAAGCAGCACCGGACGCTGCGGATGCTGTGTGCTGCTGGTGCTGGTGCTGGTGCGTTCAGAGAGTAGATCCAAAAAGAGAAGGACGACTGGTTTGACTTGTGGTTTGCAGTCCAGGGCGTCGTCTAATGTATGATTCTGTGTATTTTACCACCATTGAGATTCATTCGCTCCACTCTTCTCACCTGCCAACAGGACTCCCATTGCGTGCCTTCATTGCCGTCTTCCTTGCAGGTCTCTAGGTAATAAGCGCGCGGCTCTGATCAGGCCTGGGTGCTACGAAGGAGAGTACGCCAGGAAGGAATCCGACGGGTTCTCGGTTCTCTGGAAACCGCTTGTCGAGAGCGCGACTTCAACACCAGGAGCTCCGCGCGTAAAGGTGCTGCGCGGCATCGCTGACGCGTCCGCCCATCTCCCTCTCTGGAAGTCAGTTGTCAGGCCATCATCGCTTTTGTGTCCGTCAGTCCGTTCACTCGCAATTCTAGCTGAGCCACTTCCAACAGCCGCAACAATCAAATGGTGGCTTGAGAATGAAGCGCACCTGTTGGTTTTGGCTGTGAGTTGCGCTCGAATGCATACTACATACAGCGCAGCGACACACAAACCAGTGGAGCCACTCACGCATATTAACTTATGTAACACCAGTAGAGGACGCATGCGCTCCACAACAGAAATACTAGTAGACACCACCTGAGAACCATTACACTATCCGAGAGAGTCATGTGTTGCTGGCAAATGATCACTCTCGCGCTCTTCATCAGCAATCCAAACTCAGGTCGAGGCGTGGATCGCCTGGTCCGCTTCAAAGTCTGGCCGCACCAGGTGGTGGGTACACTGAACAGTATTCCAGGATACTGGAGACTACAATTATGTTGGGATCCGTTACATTCGGATGCACCAAGTACTCTCGATCAAAACACTCATCGCTGGCGGCAGCAGCAAACGCACAAGAGTGAGGCAGCATTGTACACTGTGATACAGGATTTATATTCAACTCGTTCGGTTTTTAGGAAGCCTTAACGACATCTTACTGCTGGACTATCCCTCAGAGCACCAAGTGATTTCTACAGAGCTCCTGCTTACCACCGGTAATGAGAATATTTTACAACCCAAGGCAATTGGAACTTGGTCTTGATCTACGACACTCGCTCGCTTGGTTGATCAGAGAGCAGTGCATGCCGAACGAGAAGCTGACGCCCGTAGAAGGCGTGGAGGCAAAAGCGTTGGGGCGTCGGATGTCGATCCGCGCACACAAAAGCGAATGTATGCGCGAGACAACTGTACAGTGTACTGGAGGAGAGATCTGATCTCTTGGGAGATGGGGAGGCTGAAGGGATCACGTCGCGTTGTCGTTGGGCTCCGGACGCCCCGTGAACATGGACCAGGATGGCCTGGTTACTTGCTGGGGAAAGTGTTTGATCTGGAGCATACAGTATCTGATGATGGCTCGGGGCCGAGCGCGCTCAATAAACACGCGCGTACACGCACGCACGCAGTGCCCACCAGAGAGCTCTTGCGATGCTGGCAGCGCACCCACCCACCCACCCCACATGCTGCGCCTTTGCTTTGATTTCCAGTGGCCCTCAGTGACTCCTCATTCAAAGCCGCGGAGTGAGACCATCCTCCGCCTCAAAGGACCTGTCTGATTGACTGAACTCCTCAGTACCCCACATCAGTCAGGGCGACTTGCTTGAAGCGAAATGGACGCACTCCCACCCAGCCTTTCTCACCGGCTTGACAAGGGGTGGATGGACGGATGGACGCCTCAGTCACACTGTTGTCGTATTTGAAAGGAAAGTGTGTGACGGTAGCTAACGCACTGTTATTTTATTGTCCCTCGGTCGGCCAGCCTTCTGGCGCACGCCACCAGCTGCAGGAGGCCGTGCCACTCCCCTTTCCCCCCTCGCCAAATGATCCCCCTCGCCAAATGATCCCTCTCTCGCGCCTGCCTACGTCCAACGGCCCCTTGACGTCCTTGAGGTCGAGCGTCTCATGAGCATGCAGACTGACTGACTGACAGTCAGAACGCCCGCCGATTCTATTCGCCATTCCGCAATTCGCCCACAAGCACCCGCGACTACAGAACTATAAGCGACACCTACTCGTCAAGCGCCTTCTTCATGAGCAGCCTCAGTGCCTGGATCAAGGCGACCGACGCCGGTCCCGGTGGGCTCGTGGTCACGGCGCCAAGCGGCCGCGAGCGCCTCGTGGTCTCGGACCAGGAGATCTGCGATGACATCATGGCCACGATTCCCAAGCTGCACGACGCGGTGGAGCGCGACACGTACGGAAGGCGCTGGAAGCAGAAGCACCGCAAGCACGGCGTGGACCTCTTCGAGCTGGACACGGCGCACGGCGGCGGCGCGGCGGGCGGCGGCGACGAGGACCTCGACATCGTGCACGCCGTGGTGGCCAAGGTCGAGCTCAAGTGCCACCTGAACGAAGTGCTCAACGTGCTCATCGCGGACGACTCGAGCGAGTACCAGACCACGATGCAGGCGCTCTGCGGCAAGAAGTTCAAGCGCGGCGACTGCCTCTTCGCCCAGCGCCGCGTGTTCAGCGCGCAGAACCGCGCGCAGGCGCTCGACATCACCAAGCCCGACGCGGACCCAGACAACAGCCCCGAGCACGGCCTCGTGGCGGTCAAGGTCACGACGCTACGGCCCAAGCTGCGCCTCAAGCTCAAGACCAAGCACAAGCGCACGCAGAAGCTCGTCTTCTCCACGCTCACGCAGCAGTACCCAGGCAAGGACCGCGCGGTGCACATCATCAAGACGCTGCCCAAGGACGCCCACGACCAGCTCGTGCCGGCGGCTGAGCGCTCGTGTCTACGGCGTGAGCTGGACCACATCGCCGTGGGCTTCAACATCCAGTCCACGCACCGCGGCGGCGGCAGCATCAACCACACGACGCGGGTCTTCGCGCACGGGTACGCGTCG
Organism: Globisporangium viniferum; assembly: GCA_023333705.1. NCBI lineage: Eukaryota > Oomycota > Peronosporomycetes > Pythiales > Pythiaceae > Globisporangium > Globisporangium viniferum. The sequence continues at coordinate 9,302 of JAASFI010000831.1, read as the reverse complement.
ACGACGCCGCCGTCCTCTTTCGGCGTGACGGGCCGCAACAAGCAGCTCACGCCCATCAACGCCGCGGACCTGGCGCGCCGGCGCGAGGCAATCATGAACCCGGAGGCGAAGAACGTGATCAGCCTGCTGACCAAGTCACTGCGCCAGTTTGAGCGCGTGATCCGCCGTCGGCGCTTCGGCTTCCAGAGCTTCATCTACTTCCCGCCCGGATACGACGACCCGACGCTCGAGAAGTCGTGCTCGATCTGCCACAAGAACTTCAGCTTCTTCCGCCGCGACTTCTTCTGCCAGCTCTGTGGCCACATGTGCTGCAACGACTGCTCACAGTTGTATGAAGTGGAGGCGCGCATTGGCGAGATCCGCAAGAACCGCTCGTGCATCAAGTGCGTCGTGCGCGTCGACTCGTGCGTGTTCGAGGACGAGGAGCTCGTCAAGGCGCTCGGCCCCACGGTCGTGGCTGTCGACGACGCGCTCTGGTTCGACGACGACCGCTTCTACTTGGCCGACATTGACGAGGACGCCGAGACCGACACGACGTCCGTGACGGGCTCGGACACGAGCTCGCTCGACGACATCCACGACCAGCTCTACTCGGAGGACGAGACGCTGCGGTCGATGGCGCTCGACTTTTTGGGCCAACTGGTGGACACGAGTCAGAGCAACCGCCAGCAGTACGACTTCGTGGACCCCGTGGCCGAGAAGACGTACCTGCAGAAGAAGAAGGCGCGCAGGAGCAAGTCCAAGAAGCAGTCCAAGAAGCAGAAGGTGCTCGAAGACGTCGAGAACCACCTGAGCCAGAGCCTGCGCCTGGCCAAGGACCAGTACAGACCCGAGGACTTTGTCGTGGTCGACGAGGAGCGCGACTACACGCTCGAGTTCGACTCGAGTAAGACGCGCTCGCCCGAGCAGCCGCTGCCGCCCATGCCGGTGAAGGAGAAGGAGACCAAGCGCCTGCAGTTCATCGCCGAGTCCGGCGTGCTCGACCCCACGTTCGACCGCGCGGCGCTCAACCTGATCGCCGAGGTGGCCGCCAAGCGCATGAACTGCCCCATCGGCTTCGTGTCCGTGGTGGACCAGGACGAGTTCCACGCCATCGGCTCGTACAACCTCCCGGACGATGTGCTGAACCTGCCACGCACCAACAACGTGTGCATCCACCAGGTGTACGGCGAGAAGCCGCTGGTGCTCAAGAACCCGCAGCGCGACATGCGCTACAGCCAGATGCCCTGCGTGCAGGACCTCGGCGTCAAGTTCTACGCCGGCTTCCCAATCTGCGGACCCGACGGCGCGGTCGTGGCGTCGCTGTGCACGGCCGACGCGGTGCCGCACAACAACATCTCGACCAAGGACTACGCGACCATGGAGGCGCTGGCCAAGCTCGCGTCCGAGTTGATCGTGCCCAGGCGCCAGCAGCAGCACTCGTACAGCTCCAAAAGGAGCCAAGGTGCGTCGACGCACGCCAACAGCAGCCCAAACCCGTACGCGAACCACTACTAACGTGGCCTCGCCTTGTGTGTGTGTGTGTGTGTGTGTATTGAGAGGAACTACAGCAGCTGCTCTCAATCGATAGCTAATATGAATCCCTGTTGAGTGTCAGTCTCTGAAATGAAAGAAAAAAGTTTCGCCAGAACCAATTTCTGCACCCCAAAACCAATTTCAACAACATTTGTAGCTTTGGTTTTCACAGCAGTACCTTTTTTGCTTTTGGAAGCTCGACGAAGTGCCTGAGCTGAAGATTTTTGATTTCTTGCGAGCCAGCGGGTGATCTCAAGATATCAAGAGCGAGTCACCTGCTTGCGGAAGCCTCTCGGAAAGCCAGTCGATCACTTCCACAGAAATCCGGTCGTCGCTTGAGACCGAGACAAATCGGCGACAGCGTCTCGGCATCCATCGCTATCCTGCAGCTATGTGATTGCGGACGCACTTCGGCGATTTCACGTGTCGACTGATCGGTAGTCGCTAGGAGAACCCATTATTACCTGCAAATCCTCCACTTGGGTTCTCCTGCTGTTGCACAGTGATCGCATTCCTGATTTCAATCAGGATTTACTTTCACTCACTGATGAAATGCAGTTCCTGAGTGGTCGACAACTAGAAACTCCAGTCATTATTACCAGCGCGAGACCTAATGTCTTATTGGTCCAGATCACGAGCACTTGGTCCCGTTTGAAAGTCTCTGAGAAAATTAGGTACAAGGAGTTTGACTTGGGGAATCTAGGAATCTTTCATCTTTTCCGCCACTCTTGCATTCGAATGACGTTAATATAGCAGTGTGCCCTGTTCATACATCTTTCTCTCTCATACAGTATACACTCACTCTCTATGCAGGAATACCTCTCGACTTTGGCACCACGAGCTCGGACGCGAGCTTGGCCAGCGCCTCCATGGTCGCGTACTCCTTGGCCGTGAGGTTGTTGTGGGCCACCGAGTCGGCCGCGCACAGGGACGCCACGACCGAGCCGTCCGGCGCACGCACGGGGAAACCGGCGTAGAACTTGACGCCGAGGTCCTGCACGGTCGAGAGCTGCGCGAAGCGCATGTCGCGCTGCGGGTTCTTCACGATCAGCGGCTTCTCGGCGTACACCGTGTGGATGCACATGTTCTCGTTACGCGGACACGTGTACGCGACCTCGGGCAGCTGGTACTTGCCAATCGCGTGGAAGTTGTCCTGGTCCACGACCGACACGAAGCCGATCGGGCAGTTGAGGCGCTTGGCCGCCACCTGCGCGATCAGGTCCAGCGCGCTGCCGTCGTAGAACGCCTCCAGCACGCCCGAGTCCTGGATGTACTGCAGTCGCCGCTGCTCTTTTTCCGGCGCTGGCATGGGCGGTAGCGGGTGGTGCGCGTTCACCGTCAGCGCCGGGTTGTACTCGTACTTGTAGTCGCGCTCGCGGTCCGAGACCACGAAGTCGTTGGCCTTGTACTGGTCCTTCATCACGCGCAGGCTCTGGCTCAGGTGGTTCTCCACGTTCTGCATCACCTTCTGCTTCTTCGACGCCTTCTTCTGCGCCATCTCGGCCTTCTTCGCGGCCTCGGGGTCCACGAACTGGTACTCCTGCTTGGACGTGGGGCTGATGATGCGGCTGAGCGTCTCGAGCGCGAAGGACCGCTGCGCCGGGTCGGCCGAGGTCAGCTGGTCGGTCAGGTCGTCCAGGTCGCTGCTGTCGGACGCGACTGAGAGCATGTCGTCGTCGTCGTCGTAGCTGATGTCCAAGTGGAAGAGGTCGTCGTTGAACCACTCCTCGTCGTCAATGTCCACCACAACTGGACCGAGCGCCGGCAACAGGTCCTCGTCGTCGAACGTGCACGAGTCCACGCGGAAGACGCACTGCAGGCACGCGCGGTTCTTGCGGATCTCGCCGATGCGCGCCTCCACTTCATACAACTGCGAGCAGTCGTTGCAGCACATGTGGCCGCAGAGCTGGCAAAAGAAGTCGCGGCGGAAGAAGCTGAAGCCCTTGTGGCAGATCGAGCACGCCTTGAGCACCTCCGGGTTCTCGTACTCCTTCGGGAAGTAGATGAAGCTCTGGAAGCCGAAGCGGCGGCGGCGGATCACGCACTCGAACTGCACGAGCGACTCGGTGAGCAGGTTCAGGACGTACTTTGCCTCGGGGTTCATGATCGCCTCGCGGCGCCGCGCGATATCCGTCGAGTCCATGGAGTGGAGGTGCTTGGCCGTGAGCTTCCCGAACGAGGCAGGCATCGTCGCGGACGTGTACCCGTAGGCGAAGAGTCGGGTCGTTTGGTTGATGCTGCCACCGCTGCGGTGCGTCGACTGGATGTCGTACCCGACAGCCAAGTGGTCGAGCTCGCGGCGCAGGCACGAGCGGTCTTCCACAGGCAGGACCTGGTCGTGCACGGGCTTGGGCAGCGTCTTGATGATGTGCACCGCGCGGTCTTTGCTCGGGTACTGGTGCGTGAACGTGGAGAAACAGAGCTTCTGCGTGCGCTTGTGCTTGGCCTTGAGCGTGATCGTGTGCTTGGGACGCAGCGTCGCCATCTTGACGGCGATGAGACCCTGCTGCTGCTCCGGAAGTGCCTCTGGTTTCCCGTCGCCGCGCTTGGTAGGGCTGTTCGGCGCGAACATGCACTTCTGCTGGAAGAGCACGTCGCCGCGCTTGAACTTCTTGCCGTTTAGCGCCTTCATCGTGGCTTCGTACTCGTCCGACTCGAGGTTGATGAGCACGTTGAGCACCTCGTTCAGGTGACACTTGAGCTCGGTCTTGGCCACCACTGCGTGCACGATGTCGAGGTCGTCCTCGGGGTCCTCGGACGCGCCGGCGGCGCTCATCTCGTAGAACTCGACGCCCTCTTTACGCGGCTTCTGCTTCCATCGCTTGCCGAACGTGTCGCGCTGCACGGCAGTGTGCAGCTTGGGGATCGTGGCGATGATGTCGTCGCAGATCTCCTGGTCCGTGAACACGAGCTGCTCGTGGCCGGCGTGGTTGGCGATGAAGAGGCCGCTGGGGCCCTTGGCGCTGCTCGCCGCGGTCGAGCGATTCCGATCGCTCACTCGCACGCTCATGGTCTGTTACTGTTTGAGATGCAAAGGCGGAAGCGGATGGGTATGGGCGGATGGCGAGTGTCGACGTCAACCTCTCGAATGAACAGCAAATTGAGTTGTGAAGAAGGAGCTCAGATACCGAGACCGACCTTGTGGGAAAAAAACAGCAGAAGAGCCTGGCCATCTGAGCAGACTGTCTTCAGACAGTAACGCCAAGTGTTGTGTGTCTCCAGCCCAGATAGTGCGACCGCAAGGGGGCGAATGGCTAACTGGGAGTCTTCTTCTTCATCATGCTCGCTCAGCTCAGTTCGCAGTCATTCATTCAGAAGGCGTTCGTTTGGATCCGCCCACAGCACATAGAGCTCTTGATGCGTTGATGCGCATCAGGACTGAGGAAAGTGGCCGAATTCTCCCAGCTGGGATTCCCAAACCCGACGCGACGTGTGTCCGCTTTTGGCAATTTGCGCTGACTTTACGACGCAGTCTCTGCTAAAAAATTGTGGAAAATCGGGAGCTTTTGGTCGACATCGACGCGTCGGGTTCTCGAATGTGGCAGCTATGTGTCAGTGAGTTCAATTCACACGGATGGCTGTCACATCTGTTTCTGTTTCCATTCGACAAAAAGCGAAAGCAAGCGAGGAACCAGAAACCGCTGTTGTTGCTACAGCAACATATTGATTGATTGATTGATTGGTTGCCCCTGAAGACAACAAACAATCGTTCGGAACGCGTGATTCCTCATGAGTTCCGAGGAGCTGGAGGAAGCGAATGGGGCGGAAGAAGAACGGGAAAAGTAAGCAAGCGTTGGCGGTCGGCGTCTCTCGACCGTCCATCCGCATTCGAGTCACAATGGAAAGCTTCTCACAGTGGCTTCTAGTACACTGCAGCGACAGCCTATTACGTCCCGCCGAAGATCCATGCAAAGAGCCAGGGGTTGTCTGGTGTGGTGGTGTGTGGGCGGCTCCATCCAATTCCAATGCCAGCAGAGTCGGTCGACTGACTGGGAACAACAACGCGCTCCTGATGAGCGACTGACGCAATGCACCAGGTCACGAGTAAAAAGCGGGCGATTGTCGCGCCGCGGGCTTCGTGACAAGGCAAGCGGCGCAGGTGGATCTGGTGATCCACCAGAGGAGCTTTTGGCGCTTCAACACAAACACGCAAGAGCGAAACAGAAAAAAGACGAGCCGCCAGATGGGATTACCCGACCGTTATCGATGGAGTAATCGCGGCGTGAAACACACAGTCGCAAAATTATTACCCCGGCTGCGGACATATCTGAAATTTCAGTAAAATAGACTCGAATTTCAATTAAATTACTCTCAGTGCCCATGATGCTTGGAAGTTCATAGCCAGCAGATCCAGGTCTTCTCGATTTGTGCCAGGTACCTGTATCCTGTATTCGGTTCACTGTATGAACAGATTCCAATTGAAGCTTGAAAGCCAATTCCGTCATGGGAAGTGCTTGGGAGCTCCGTAGCCATTTCGAGACAGTTGCTGTGAAAGCCCATCCGTGGCGACGTTTGAATGCGAATCTGGCGAGGAAGGCATAGGGAGCACAAGCCCTCCAGCTGCGGCGGGTCGTTCACTGACTTGGCTGTTACAATTTCATTGACGCGTTAGGCTTCTTGGCGTCCCAGCCTCACATTTCGTTTGATACAGTCACTCGCTCCCTGCGAGTTGCTCATCGCGCGGTACCATGGAGATGACTGCGCGGCTGGCGGCTGGCGCTCGGGTGGTCGGCACTTTGTGAATGAAATCAGGGCTGCGATGCGATGATTGTTCTGGTTGCCGCTCGGATGTCCACACGCTCGCTTCTCGCGCTTCAGCGATTCGACCCCAGTTGAACTGGATATGCTTCTTCTCTCTACTGTATATTCTTGTGTCTGGTCAATAATGCGTCCATCTAAGCATCTACATTAAGCGCACTGACTCAGAGCCATGTGAGAGATGAACACAAAGCAGCGGATACAGTTGGCGCTAGCGACTCACAATGTAGCGAAGCTTGTTGGAGGGAGACGTTGGTTGTAAAGGGGTGGCAATCAATACGAAAGTGTTGACTCTGCGCTATGTGATCACCTTGCACGCTTTGTATCACCACACGATCATTACGATCAGCGATGCGGCTGTCGCTCGCTCAAGCAATACGAAGTGTTGGCTCTGTGCAGTGTCATCCTGTGATGGATGCCTACGTGAACTGTATCAAGGCTCAATCAGTGTGATCGCCGATGTTTCGCAGGAGTGTACAGACTCGATTCTGTTCTTCTATGTTGGACGACCACGAGTGCGAGCACTCCAAATGTATCCTTTCTGCTCAACCACACATGGCGCTCGCGCTCTCGACTGTACTCCTCGCATCATGCCTCCCCTGGTGTGTTGTCGATCTCTCGTACTTCTTGGTTAGTGCCAGCGATGACTACCGGCTGTACTAGTATGGTTTATAGAGCGCTCCCCCGTCTGCATTTTCGCTTGAAGAAAAGCACCACGCCGACGCGTGTGCAGTACTTCGAAGTATTAGCCAACATTGCACACAAGACGTGTCGCTGGCAGTGTGTGTACGTTTTGGTGGCGTAGTGTCGCTCCTTAGCAGCCAGTCACTCTATACTGAAGTATGTACTTCAAGCACAATACACAATAAGCTCACGGTACAGTGCAGACACCTCCGACAACAGATGCACCATTTTCAGTAGTTGTGAGCTACACGCCGCCTGTGCAGATGGCATCCAACAGCTTGATGCGATCTGTAGTGGCTCGTACTATTTAATATTGTGTTGTTGTGGGGACGTGGCGCCGTTACTGTTCTCCAGCAAACGACGTCCTTAGCCTCCCCAGCCAAGCGCCGGTTCCGTCGTGAGCTGCAGCAACGTCCTCCCATCAAACTCTGCTGAACCCGCTGCTGCCCCGCACTCCAGCAGGAGTTTAATGAACGCGATGTCTCCACACTCGACCGCATGGGACAACAGCGTCCTCCCGTCGGCATCTCGAGCTTCAAGAGACGAACTCGCTTGAGCCAAAAGCCTCGCGATCGTCCACTTGGACCCTCGCGCGGCGGTGAGCAACGCTTTGTAGAACGCTAGGTCCAGGTTCGCTCGACCGCCGTCCGCACCTTTCACCTTCTCGAGTATCAGGGCGACAACCTCCTTTCGGTCCTGGGTCACAGCCTCCTCTAAAGTCCTATGGAGCGAGTCGCTTGGGCCCACGAGGTCTCAGTACACCTCTTCTCCGTCGAGAAGCGCGCGCACAGCATCAAGTCTCCCATACAGCACGGCATAGCACAGCGGCGTCAGTCCGTGCTCGTCCTGAACCAATGCCGACGCGCCGTGCGCAAGCAATGTTGTGGGTGTCTGCGTATCAACGGAAAGTGCCACGCGGTGCAGCGCCGTTTTGCCCATTCTGTCGGCAGCGTCTACGTCGGCGCCTTCCGCGATGAGCACTTTGATCACGTGGTCGTCTGCAGCAGCATGAATCGCCGCGCGGTCCATGGCGTCTCTCGCGTTCACGTCAGCACCGCAGGCTATGAGAATCGCGATAGCTTCGAGATTGGACAACGAAGTGGCCACGTAGAGCGCAGACTCGCGCCTCCCGTTGAGAGCATCAGGCTGCGCTCCGTGCTCCAGCAGCATTCGGAGGATCTCAGAGTCCTCATTGCATCGGACTGCGCACACCAGTGGGAGATCGCCATGCCGACCACCTGGGATCTCTGTGTCTGCTCCGTGCTCGAGCAGAACGCGAACTGCTTCGACGCAGCCACGCACCACTGCGGCCGTGAGCGGTTTCCACCGGTGGCCTAAATTGATCTGCGCGCCGTGCGCCAACAGCATCTCCACCATGCGGCCGTCGTTTCTCGACGCAGCGAGCGCCAGTGGAGTGTATCCGTGGTGCGGTCCATGACGAGCGGTCGCGGGGGCGTCGACGGGAAGATCGCCACTCTCGAGCAGCAGCGTCAGGATGGCGGTGTTGCCACCCAAGACCGCCACATGCAGCAAGTGCTCCCTGCAGCGCGGCAGGTCTACTGTTCTATGGCGAGCATTCGCACGCACGTTGGTTGTGGGGGCACGGCGTACGAAAGCGTCTGGCTCAATGGGCCGACGACACAGTCGCGCGACGCGCTGCTGACCGCGCGCCAGAGGGGCTTGAGCACCTCATCGTAGTTGTTGGTGGCAGCCATCGCGGCTTTTGCTTGGGTCAATCTCACACCAAATCCAGGCTTTTAGAATCTGTTACGATCACTCTAGTGGTCACTTCAATTTATATGCTGGAGGAATATACTGGCAAGCTGTTTCTGTTGACTGTCACATTCTATTCGCAAGATCAGATTCGAAATTTGCCTCACTAAAAACATAATCTCTGAAAATGAGGGTTACGCTGTTTTGAAGGAATGTGTTTTGGTGAGCCAAGTTTCGAATCTTATCTTGTGAATTGTATCTGAATATTAACCAGAATCGTTTGTGGGTTGCCAATTGTTTGATAAAAAATGGCTAAAATTTAAATTGTAAGTAATGGTTACGTTCTTAAATCGGAGTTCTAATATAGGTTTTGATTAGTGTAAAAGACCTATATTTGCATGCTAACTGGAGAAGCGTTGTGATGCATCTAGGGATACCAGCTTATTACGGAATTTATCGAGAATGTCACCTTTGATATATATTTTTTGCAAACATATACTGTGGCTGTAAAAAGTCTCCGCACCCTCTCCAAACCGATCTATTTTTCGGTCTTGCGAAAAAACGATGAGAGGTATGAGCAAAAGAACAGATGCATCGTGTTGAACGGGTTATAAGAAGCTGAAGGCTACTTT